>MQRK01240903.1:5834-20320 GCA_001938485.1 Girardia tigrina | reverse complement strand
TTTGATAATTCAGTCAAAAAATGTGGGAAGTGGGTGAAATAGATACAGAACCGCAAATATATGACAAATTATAAAAGCTTGTACACCAAAAATTTTTTTGGTATGATATTATTTAATTTGTTAATCAAATTTGATTTATTTAATTATTTTGATTTCTGAAACTGGCAAAAATAAAATGTTCGGTCAAATTGGCAATTCTCCGCTCCAGTAATTGTGTCAGTGCTCTAAACACCAATCATGATAATTTTGGGAGTACAGTCCATTGCTCCAAATTTCATGAATAATATTTTATTAATAATTATTTGCTTATATTTTACACTATATTTTTAAAAAATGAAAAAAAATAATTTAATAAATATATTTTAAAATATGTTTTACTTATTTTTATTTTTTTTCCTGTGTCATAATTTTATAACATTTATTTTTTACAACGGAAAGTATTTAAATGAAGTATAAAAGGTTGTGACTAAAGGTTAAGATTTTTTTGACTCAAATTTACTTGCTTTACTTTGTAAAATTTTACAAAAGAAAACAGAATAAATCTTGTAAAAGTCAAAAGAAACTTATTCGTGTATGATAATTAATAACGGAAATATGTTTTTCCCACTTGATTGATGAGTTATAAGTAAAAGAAAATTATTATCCTCATTTTTTATTTCTGGAAAGATTATGAAAAAAATATTTTTAAAATGCTTTATTTGTAATTATTCCTTAGAGCCTTTATTTCTTTTTATTTTTTTGAAACGATTTTATATCATTTTTCGTATTTTATTTTTATTTATAATTTTTTTCATAAATACTGATTTTTTAGAAATGGAATAATTGACGCATTTGTTTATGATCTTGAAGCCCTGCAATTTTACAAACGAATATATTACTCCGATAAATTTGAGATTGTTGGGAAACCTTTTGCTCAAGTATCATATACGATCGCCTTGAGCAAAAATTTGGATTCATTCGGAGAGAATTTCAGCAACCTTTTGTCCAGAATCATTTCAGCAGATGGATTCCAAAAATTCATGGATCAAAGAGTCAAACTTTGGACCCGAGAATTAACCGGCGTTGACAAAATGTCTTTATTGGTACAAATTTTTCATATTTTTAAAATAATTATAATTTTTAAATTCCGTTTCTTTTATTGAATATCATTTGCAATAAATAATTTAAAGTTTTTTTCTATTTAAAAAAAATGACTTCGTATATTATTAATTTTTTTAACGAGTTCTATAGCAAAAATTGAAAACAAATTTGTAATTAAAAAGTTAAGTTTTGGGTTTCTAATAAACTAAATTACAAAGAAACTTTAATATTTATTTTTAAAATTTTTATTTTCAAAAATGTTATTAATTTCGACGGATCACCCATCATCGTCAGACAAAACAAATAATGATCAAAACAACGTACATATATATATATGGAAGCAGTGATTATGTAACTGAATTATGTAATAGCTATTTAATTAAATACCTTTAATAAATTGGTTGAGATTGTCGCTTGAACATTTATTTTAGGATTGTGGGTCCTGATTATTAAAGTTACATACGCAACTCTCACCCATTAATTTGCAAAATTTGAACCCAGAACTTTAAAATTATTTATCTCAAAACTATTTTTACATTTCTTTCTATGTTCAGCAATATTACTATTACCATAAGTTTGACTGTGTTCTTGGATTCGTTTGCAGAGATGACGAGACGTCTCTCAAATGTATGTGGTATCACACCCATTACCGAAGAGCTTTAAATTCATTCAAGTGTTACGTTACACAAAATTGCCTAACCCAACAACCATGATGAATCACTAAGCTTCGGTTTTTCTTTCGATTTATCTCGCAGAAATATTTTAATTTCATACTTGAGGTTAAAAAAGCGTTTCTTACACTTTTCTTAGCCTCAAACTAATAAAGTTCACAATTTCCCTCACAACTTGCCAAATATGATCTAACTTTAGACTTTTGTCCCACAGTTGAATAATGAAATATTTATTCATATGTCGAGAACCATTACAATTAATCCTTTGAAATATATAAAAAATATATAAAATTATTAGCACATCAGCAGACATCAACTCTGACCCAGCGACACCATCGAACTGAGTTCATGTTCGGGCAAGTTCTTGGTTATAACGATAGATATGGAGGACGGTAAATCGGTCATTAGGGTATATGTCTCGCCAAATTTGGCCGGTTTATCGGCCTTTAGGGTTCAAAGGGTTAAGAAGCTTTCGACGAATTTTGTCTTTCTACCAAACTTCCATGACAACCGACCTTTTTATTTACCACAGACTCGAAAAAAATTGTCTGTAGTCATTATGTCTAAAAAGTTTTGCGTTGAAGAAAGTTCTTCAATAATTTTGAATGTGTTCTTAATACCACGAATAAATACGAAAAGTTGTGCAGTGTCACTGATATCTGAAGATTTGTCAGTGGAAATAGAAAAATTTTCAAAAGTCTCAGCTTCTTTTTGAAGTTGTAACAAGAGATTGTTCCACAAATCTTCTACACTCCTAGTAACAGTTATGTAGGAAACACTGACAGTTTTGATTACGATTTTCTGTTCTAAACCCATTTCTGCTACAATAGTTAACTCTATTTTTAAAATGTCTTTTTATAAATCTTAATATTTAAAATAAAATTATGGATGAATTTTATGATCAATATGAAGCAATTAATATTGGGATGCAAATTACTTCATAAAATACAAACATAGACGAAATTAAATATTTAAATTAATTAATTAGTTCGAAAGTCATAAAGGTAAGCAATACAAATAATAGAATTAAATAACCAATATAAATTTTTAACTGTTAGAAATAAGTCAGCCAAATAAAATCTACATCTGTAACATTACACCGGATTCACGAACACTGACTCAAAACCATTAGCATCTCTCTATCTAGTAGGAATCTTATTTATATAGTTTGTATCACCATTTGTGACATATAAAGTTCGTGTCACAAACTTTTACCGTTGTCTTACGTGGTATAGTTCTTTTGTATTTTAGGTCTCAAGTTGATTTTGGATTTGTGGTCGTTAAATGCGTAGAACTAACTTCTATAAACATTTCATTTAGGACTGGAGTTAGTCAAATGTTTTTGTTTGATATGAATAACTTTATTTTATTACTTATGGTACCGTCAGTTTTATTATTGTAATGTTCTTTTGAAGTATTATATCTATGAGCTATAAATTACTTATTTTTTTAGTCTTCAACATCAATGGAAGCTAAGAATTTTACTGGACCTTTACTCTTATTTTGTTCGGGAATAATATTAGGATTTTTGACTTTAATATTGGAATACATTGTTTATTATTTTGTATTACCTATCCTCAATAAGTTCAATGACAATCAATGGTGCTTGTCAATAAGTCAAGTATAAAAAAATAGTCAAAATGTATAACCTATTATCATTTATTTTAGAGATTATATCGCCACTTACATTCAGATCTTAAGTATAGTAGAACGTCTTATTCTGTAAGACACCATACCAATGCTGAAACCACTATTGTAAATAGGTAACATATTATATTATTAAATGGTATATATCAATATTTAAAAAAAAAGACTACATAACCACCGCCGATTTTCCGACGACAGATGGATTAATGAGTCGTGCATGCTGAAGTATTTTATTAACAACAACTTCAACGAAAGGGAAAGTGTCTCGGGAGCCGAGAGGTTACTCTCATCTAATTCTTTTCAATGTAACTACGTATCAGATGAATCACAAAATTTAAGTCCCTCTTGGATAAAATATTTACATCAGATTAACAAAAACCCAACATTCATGTCTTTAGGAGTGTACATCAATGAAAAGGCTCAAAACGTCGACAGCTCTTCAGTATTGCCAAGTAAATTGTTTTTTTTTTATTCTAGCGAAAAATACTTTCAGTAACTTTCAAAATAAAGAAAAAATAATTAAATAATAAGTATATAAAATTGAAGTGAACATGGCAATAAATTTTTTATTATCTTCAATGGGTATCTTAGAATGTTTCAGAAAATAATAAATATTTTTAAGTATACACAAAGGAAAATAGGAATTATATATAATATGAGAAATATATTCTGAAAAAAATGATAAAGCGAGATTAATACAAAAATAATTTTGAATTTTTTTTTACTTTTGGATTTGAAACTGATATAAATATCTGAAAATCAATAATGATAATATTAATGATGTTAATAATAAAAATAATGATTATTATCATTGAATATTTTTGGATATTGTTATTAATATTTAATTAATAAATTAATAATATGAGAAGTTAATGAATTTACTTTCGCTGACAAATTTTAATAATTTGGAAATGAATAAAATTTTAGAGTATAATTTTAAAAATCTTGATTCTGACAAGACATTCCGGCACCTGACATTATTTTCGATGATGTTTGATTCAGATTTAGAAATCATATTTTCACACCAATATTTACAATTTTTTATATCGTTGATCCAATTTAATCATTTCGACAAAATCAATTTATTAAATTTTCTTTAAATTCAAATTTATACTTTTGTATAAATTTATTAAACTTTCACAATGAAGATTTATCTCTAAAATTTACTACTTTTGTAAATGCACATTTTCATTTTTCTTTCATGTAAACATTTTTATTGTTTTTGTATATGTATGACAACTTTTGTTCTTATATATCCACATATTAACCACATACTTATGGTACTGTTTGATTCCAGTCATCCTAATCCTCATTGTGAGAGAAAATTCGGAATTTGTAAGTTTTTTGTTTGTATGCTGTTTATATTGGTGACTCTCCTACTCAGATGGGATTGATATGTTATTGATTGATTATTTAAGTCTGATGAAATTAATTTAATGAGATTAATTTTTAAATACTAATTTATTAAAAATTTTACAATTATAAATTTTAATAATATTTTTAGTAAACGATTTTAACTTATTGAATTTAATATATTTTAAAACACTAATGTTTATTTTACAAATTACTTAATGCATTTTATCCAATAAAATTTTGAGAAAATAAAAGCTAATATTAATCTCGTCACATTAATTAATTTTAAGATTTCAATATAGATACAAAAAACATATTAATCAAGAATGACGATTCCGGCAAAAATTGCTAGTGAAAATGTTTGTGTTCTTAATAAATGTTTACACTCAAATTGTGATGTTGTCAATAATCATTTTTTTATTAATCAGTGTACTGACACCGTATACCAACATTCAATTTTACAAGTACAATTTTCTGAGTTTTAAATGAGTTTTTTAATCTTTCTTTGGGTTTTCTTTCTCTATTGCAATTTGACAAATGTTTTTGTTAATGCAATTGAGACAATTATCATTTCAATATTTATTATTATCACATTTAGAGTCATCAAAACCGTTTGACATCGCTCTAGTTGTCTTTTTATTTCTATTTCAAATAATGATTATTTGAACAATTTGTTTAAATCTATTCAAAATATTTAATTTCAAAAAATATATATTTACATTAATAATTTTAATCATTTCTTTATAAGAACTTAAAATAATAAAAATGTTATCAAATTGCAAAAATGAATTTAAATTAAAATTTTATTAGTTTTATTTATATCTATTTAAATGCTTTTCTTTTTTTAAAAAAATATTAAACTTGATTTTAATTATAAATGCTAAAAATTTAAACTTATCAAATTATTATTTTAATTATGTTCCAAAGTCAATCATAAAAAACTTCAAACGAAAAATGTGAAATAAAAATAATTAATCTTGAAAATAGAAGAGAAAATATAATAATGTGTGATAGAATCACCAGAGAACGAAAATCGGTCCTTTAAAGAGCTATAATTTGTGGTTATGATGCGCGTGGAGGAGAAAATGTTCTTTTCGATATCGTGTAAAGATTGTAGAAACATGAGATGAGAGAACTGTCTTGACCAAACTGTGGACAAAATGCTTTTAATTGAGACAAAACTTATTGGGCCGCACTTGCGTTCGAAAAATTGATCAAGGTGTCACAGATGCACGCTCAACAATTTAGTTTCTAATTTTGAAAGAATTGACGTTAAAGTTAAAAATTAAAGAATTTATTATTAAAGTAGAATAATTATAATTTTTAAGTAAAGATCGAAATAAATATTTTTTCTTTTAAAATTATTAAAATTTTTAAGAATACATAAAAAAATTATTTAAATAACAGAAAATAAAGAAAAGAAGCGGAAAATTTGTTAGAATTTGTGTAAAATAAAATGATTATTAAAGCTCATATTAAATACTCTTCCATTCAATTACTTGACATATTAGTGTAACTAACGTAATATATATTTATAATTAAATTATAATATAAATATTTAAAAAATGACGACAATGAATTTTTAAAAGTTAAAAAATTTTCATCAAAATATATTGTGATTAATTTCGACGGATCAAGCGTCATCATCAGACTGAATTAACAATGATATACTCGCGTTTATATATCAAAGCAATGTTTATGTAATCATTGTGTCATTTAAATCATGAAAATACTTTCAATAAAGTAGAAGAGGATGGTGTTTGGACATTGATTTATAGTTATAATACAGTTATTGTTATATAGTTTGTAATAGTTTATCATTTTTTATTATTTGATTATTTTGAATTCACAATTATAATAATTAATAATAAACATCATTAAGTTAAATTATAATTGTTTACGCCCTTAGTGATAAATCTATTAAAAACACTTATGTGATTTCCAATACTTTTATTGACATAATTGTATCCACAATTCCTTACTAAAATAATATTAAATTATTTTCAAAAATATTTTTAATTTATCTTAAATATATTATTTATGATTAAATAAATCTTTTCATTTTAATCCACTGCTAAAATATTATGAATCACTTTCAAATAGATTTAAAATATTTTAATTGAAATATTATTATATACTTATTGATTAAAATATATAAATTTAATTTTTATTTATATCTGAAAATTGCCCGAATAATCCGACGTTTCAAAACATTCAAAATATCGACCTATCCTTTGGGTGGGAGGAACGCAATCCTAAAAACAACATACCAAACACTAGATATAATAAACATCCCTTGAAAATATTTCTTAATTAGAAATTTTAAAAAATTAAAATTTAATTAAAAATTTCTTAATAAATTTTAATTATTTATTATAATATAATTATTCATTATTTATTATTATTAAATTATAATTGTTTTCGTCCTTAGTGATAAAACAACATTACTTTAAGTTTCAGCTGACGTTTTTTCCCGGAAAAGAAATGTTTTCACGCAAACCGTTCCTTACAACGAAGAAGAATCAATGAAGATCATCAAAGAACTCACGGACAAGATCTGGCAACTCAGCATCACTCAACGTGGTTTAACGTTTTTATTAGCTCATTACGATAATAAAAATTTAATGAATTTGAAATTTTCTGAAATATAAAATATTTCCATTTTTATTTTTTTTTTGAATTTACGATTGTGACTTTATTTTTTTTTATTTTAACAATATCAAGTCGACTCAAAAAACAATTAAATAAATCACCGCTACCCTTAAAAACATCGAAAACATCTTAAAATCACGTTGTCAGTCATCAAAAACACCTTTGAAACAATGAAAATCATTTGAGAAATCATTGAAAACATGTAAAAACTATCAAAATTACAAAAAAATACAAATCAACACTGCACAGTCCCTAGGCTGCATTTTGATAATCAATACTGTACATGTGAAAGTGTGCAAATTAAAAACTATCAAAATTTCCTTCAAAAACCATCAAAATCAGAAAAATAGTACAAAAAGTGCTTATCAATACTACACAGTGTTGCACTGTGCTACACATGTGCTAATCAATACTTGCACATGTGCAAATTTGCAAAATCAACAAATTTACAATTGTGCAAAGTGCAATATATTCATGTGTTTTATATAATATAGTTGAAAGGGAGGCAGAATGCCCACATATGGGGTCGAATGCCCACATGTAGTGGAGAATATGAATAGTCAGATTCAATATCAATATGTTCGAAAAAGTGCTGAAAAATTTATATTTCGAATATATGCACATTATATGTGCAAATATTATATTATAGATATATATTATATTATTATATTATACTATGTTATTAATCATTAGAGTATCAACCATTCAAAACATGACCGTATTTAAGGTGATATCGTCATGCATCCATCATGTCAACCTATTGCATCCATCATGTCAACGTATTTCACTGTTAACATTTTATAGTATATATAATTATTATATACAATAAAAGTTGTTATTTTCAAGGTTTTGAATGAAGACATATATAACACAACTATTTTCAACTAACATTTATTTACATAACAGATTTATTTACATTGTACAGACGCAAAAAATATATACAATGTATAAAAGTTGATTATTCACAACAAATAATGTGCATGTGGAAGTGTTCCTATTCTATCTACCATAATGTGTCGTTTGTCATCAAAGCATACAAGGTTTCTCTTCCGCATTAATACTGTGGAAACTTGATGTTCTTGCGCTCTAATTCTGCTCATTTCTGATATGATGCTGTTCTGTTCGATTAAAACTCTCAAATAATAATCGAATCCAATATAATTGACTAATGTGCCCCGTTGAACTCCCTTGAACGTTTTTTGGTATTGCCGCTGACGTCAGTGGCATGCATTTAGACCGTAGTGCCAGGAATCTTGATATAATCTGTCCATTGACCTCATCCTTAAACTTCCCAAGAACCTTTTTATTTGTTAATTAGTAATTTGGATGATCTTTTGGATAGTCTGATGTATCCATATGCTGGGAAATTTTATTAAAATCCACAAACAGATCATCTGTATGGATCTGATAGATAAAGCTATCAGTATCCATATTCATATGTTGCAAATCTTAGTTGAATATGGGAACCATGATGTCATAATGGAAGTCATGCATCTAGGTCTTGGATAGATCCAGGATTGACATACCCATATATATAGGCTTAATAAACTCCAAGGATGTCTTCAGCATATGTATACTAACCAGGTTTTCGGTGTATATAATGCTGCTGTGGAAGTTTGACTTGGCAATGACCTTCTTTGCTCCCTTAAAATCATATACAAGTTTGATGCTTATTCTGTTACGGATATTCTATATCGTTTGCCAAAACGCTGTTATTATAAAGTTTGAATTGATCTTTCTCAAAGTCGTTCTTGGCATTTGTTCTCGAATTGGTATTGAAATCGATATATGGCTGAAGCCATTTTGATTGACTAAACTGGAGAGCCCGATGGATTTTTGTGACTATGATACCATTTCTTATAGCCTGTTGGAGATTGATGTAGTGAACTACATATTTTTCTCAATTTTACAAATAACATAGCAGCCTCTTATGTTTTTTTATTAGGTGGATATATGCTCGGAGATAGAAAAGGCAGCTGCTCATGTTTTGTATGGATGGATTTTGGATAATGAACTTCCATAATCAACATCCACATCTCCATCAGGATACACTTGTTCTATTTGGATATCTTGTGGTTGATCCACCCATTTAAAATTATCAAAAGGCAATGGAGCACTCATTGCCCATCCATATAAATTGTTGGCATCCAGGTATGTAATATATGAAGATGCCTTGCATGGATCATAATTTTACATGTACTTGTGGTTTGCCTCACTTTACTGATGAGTTGATTGACAAATTCCACCTCGGATTCCTTTTTCAAGCATGAGGATCATATCGTAATACTTGAGGATTTGAAGCCTTATGCCAGTATATTTCAACATTGCTGCCCAACTCATACGTGGTGATGTAAAGAAATGAGCTGGATCCAACTTTTGGCTTTTACATCCAGAAAGCTCTCAAATACATCCATAAGAAGAAGCACATATGTTATGAGATATACATCACTATATTCCCTAAGTGTTTGACATTTAAAAGCTTGACAGACATTTTGAGCATGTTGATAATCAGCATCATTAATGTCTGTGTTACTCAGATTAATATAAAATGCCTCTTTTGCTAGTAATGCTGTTTCATTCAGCGATCTCCATGATGTTATATAATCATAGAGAAATACTCCTTTCCTTTTGACCAGGTACACTGTATTTGGAAATTACATCCTAGTCTCTTTCTGTTCATTTCCTGGTAGATTCTTGACAAGGCTGTCCAGTGATGATGACTTGAACCGGAAACTATTGATGAATCGGAGCTCAATTCTTCCCACATACTTGGTAAATGTGATGTATTTTTCCTCACTATTTGGCTTAACATCTATATTCCCTGCGATTTTTCTCTTACAAGCGAAGTTCTTGCGAAGTTCTCATAATATGAAATGAGAGTCATATCCGCTAGGATTGTGGAATACAACGGGAACATTGGTAGATGTTTTACATCCCAAATTGCAGTTATTGCATGCTGCTCCTCTATTTTTTCCAGTAAAATGACAATGCTCTTTCACTTTGTAATTGCCATTTGTGAATGGTTTTTCACATATGTATCATTGTGTTGCCTTGCTCCAATCACATTTTTCTTGGCATGTCATCAACACGTTGTTCTTATGCTGCTGCAATATGTCTTCAATTCTGTGGGTATAACTCTCCATACGTTTCATAAAATATTCTGCTGCATCTGGACCTCTGAATAGGAATGACTACTTGTCCTTTCACAAAGCATACATACAACTATGATGATAGCACATGATATTGATATTCTGTTGCACTGCTGAGTTGTGGATCCGGATTGCACGTTTGGATTGGGCTTAGAATGACTTCAAAGTTACAATATATGATAATGGACACTTTCTGCATTTTTTTCATAATCTTTAAGTTCAATGTAATCTTCTTTTGGAAATTCTGCTCTGATACAAT
Source organism: Girardia tigrina (assembly GCA_001938485.1). Taxonomy (NCBI): domain Eukaryota; kingdom Metazoa; phylum Platyhelminthes; order Tricladida; family Dugesiidae; genus Girardia; species Girardia tigrina. The sequence continues at coordinate 9,509 of MQRK01240903.1, read as the reverse complement.
GATTGTTATTATAGTAGGCTTTGTGGTCCTCCAAATTGATTGTTGAATCATCACCATTAAAATGTGTAAAGCTTCTTTTGCAAATCTCAATACTTCCATGATGTTTTGATATTCGGGATCGAACAAGACACTCAAAGTTCTTCATCCGTATAAAATGCCTCTTTTCTCCATCATCTAACAGGAGCAAATCCCGATTATCTTGTAATTCTTTCTTACAAACAAGAAAAGGATCAAATTTTTCCTTCTCCAATCCAAATATATTAATTGAAAAATTTTTGCGGCTTCTAAATTTATTGACTTCTTCCAGGCTCAGTGGGAATCTAATACAGCTGAAATCATATGGGTGCTGCAGATTGTCGTATTTCGATACTCGTAAAGCATGATCTTGATCCTCAAAAAATTTTGACAACATAGCATACTCGAAGCACATGTTTTCATAATTGTAAAATTGTAAATCATAATTGTAAATCTTTATTAAAATGATACAAATTTAAATCATTGTAAAATAATTATTTGTGTTTATAACAATTATTATCGTTACTTTATCAATGATTATTCTAAATACTCAAAGAATTAAGAAAGTTTATGCGGGCTTAACAAGGATAAACTGATATGGTGTGTTTATGAAAATGAAAGGAGCGTTTTCGAAGACACCAGTCGTAGCTTATCCGAATTTCGAGAAGGAATTTATCTTAGATACTGATGCAAGGTTTTATTCAATTGGAGCTGTTCTATCGCAAGAAGATGTTTATGGAAATGAAAGAGTAATTGTCTATGGTTCACATTCAATGAGTAAACATGAGATAGGATACTGTGTAACACGGCAAGCGTTATTGGCTATTTATTATTTTACTCAACATTTCAAGTGCTATTTATACGGTAAAAGATTTACTCTTATGAGGGATCATATAGCAATAGCATTCATGCTTACAATAAAAAAACCGATTACATCTCAATTCCAAACATGGATCAATTATTTAAGTAGTTTGTACATCATGCAGTATAGAAAAGCAGTCAATCATAGCAATGCAGATTCTTGATCACGTAGTAAATTTGAAAATTGCTCATAGTGAAAAAGGAATAACGAAAACGCACAAAAAAGGTAAGTTAAAGACTAAAATGTTAGCTCTGATGACAGAATCTAATGGTGAGAAATGGGAAAGAAATGATGAAGAAATCAAAAAAATCAAAGATGTTGAGAAACAAAATAGGACAAAGTTTCAAATGAAAAATGATGTTTTTCTCACAATTGAGGGTAAAATATGGATACCATATAACAAACGGAGTCAGTTCATTATTGAAACCCACAAATTATTATGTCATGCTTGATTTGAAAAACTTTATGATTATATTTCACTTAATTTTTATATGATGAAAATATATGAATTTACAAAACAGATTGTAGAATCTTGTGAGGCTTGTCAAAAAAAAGTAATGACTACAAGATCAAAAGAAACTATAATTAAGCAAAGCAGTAATTTCCCATTTGAGTAAATATTTCTCAATTTTATGGACTATTCAAACAGACATTTCAAGGGAAAAGCATGTTTTAGATATTATAGATCAATTTAGTCGATATATTTCTTTAAATGATGTGCTCAAACAAGATGAAAAGACTTCTACTGATATATTTTTGAATCGATGGATATTAAATTAAATCCAAAGTTATGAAGGATCTTGCAGAAAGTTATAAAATTCAGATATAATATTCAAGTACATATCATCACAATACCAATGGGCTAATCGAAAGACAATTTAGGACAATTCGAGATTTTATATCTTGTTTTTTAAAAGATAAAAATGGAAAAACTTAGGTCGACATATTACCAGACGTGGAATATTCCTTAAATGCCACAACACAAAAGTTGATCGGAATGAGTCCAGCAGAAGTTGTGTTTGGTTTCCCGATAGATAGGCAATTGAATAGTAATAAAGAGATATAAATCAAATGGTAAGATATTTTAAACACCGTTAGACAAAATCAAAGTAAACTTGAATATGATGATAGTAAATGGGGAAATAGAGAATTTAATGTTTTAGTAAAGGGGGAAAAAGAAGTAATAAAGATGATAACCGTTACGAAGAGCCGATGAAAATTCATAAAAGCGACATGACAGAATTTATGAATTACAAGATATATAAAAGGAAAATTATTGGTGAGGAATATTGAGCGGTTAAAATCTTTTAAAATGAGAGAAATGAGATATTACAAAATTAAACTAAAATTAATTAAATAAAATATTATGCAATGAAAAAATTTAGAATATTTTAAATTTGTATTATATAACTATTACGGGGTCGAGAACAGAGTTAACCTTTGACTCTCCTTTTATTTGTATATAAACGATATATGTGTGTTTGTAGTTTAGTTTATTAAATATATTTTAGTGCAGACCTTTGACTTCTAATAGTTATTATTATTATTATTATTATTATTATTATTATTATTATTATTATTATTATTACTGTTATTATTACTAATATTATTATTATTAGTATTATAAAGTATTCCAAAATAGATTCTCGGAAGGTAAATGATTATTTTTATTTTAAAACATTGATATTTATAAAACATCAGAAATTACAATATTTATATTTATATTTTCAGAATAAAATCGTCAAATTTAATTAAGTCTTTAAAAGTTTGTCAAACTCGAAATATATTCTACACAGATTTATTTGATCGAATCTGATTTAATTTGTCAAAATAATTGAAGTTAACATTTAATTATAAACGATTAATTAACTTTTAGATCTCTTTTTATGAATCTCGATAACGAATATTTTCTTTCTTCCTTTTTTTTACAATTTTGTATATACGTTCATTATATTTTTCACAACATTTGGAAAACTGAAATCGAAAATTGGAAGATATAAATATCAAACAGCGAAAGATTATTAATGTCAAATAATAAAATAAAAATAAAAAACACAAAAATATTTATAAGAGCCCATAATTTTGAAGATCAAACAATAAATTTCAATGAAACCAAAGGAAAATATCAAATGGGACACCAAAGTCAAAATTTTAAAATGAAGTCGTAGCAAAATAAACCAATTTATATGTTAAAAAATAGAGGACAGTTCAGACTGATTATTACCCGCCCTATTAGTAACACACTCCGGTCAAAGCTTCCTAGCATGGGTTCAAAGTGGAAAGTCTTCTTTCCGAAATTATTATTTTCTTCTAGCTCTTTTAAAATGCACTGAAATAATTTCTTGACGTAGAACATTTTGAAAGTGGATATAATTCCTTGGTTTAAGGGTTGAATAATATTAGGTTGGTCGAAAAATAATGGCGGTTTTTGAGCTTTATATTTTGTTTATCTACTTTGATATGTATATAAGTTTATAGTGTTAGATATTATTTGAAATCTTATGCCTAGCTGTATATTCCTATAGCCATTATTAACATATTGCTGTTATTTTTTAGAATATTTTCGGTACTAAATTAATAATGGAAAAAATTTAAATTCGAGCAATTTTCTTGTACGAATTTAAACTGGGTCGTTAAGCAGCAGAAACGGCTCGCAATATCAATAAAGCGTTTGGCAATGGAACAGCTTCTAAGCGCACAGTGCAACGATGGTTCCGAAAATTTTCTGATGGAGATGAAAACCTTGAAGATGAAGAAGGTCGTGGTCGTCCAGTTGCTGTGAACAACGACAATTTGAG
>MQRK01240895.1:15316-33942 GCA_001938485.1 Girardia tigrina | reverse complement strand
AACTCTAAATTTGTTGAAACATAATAAATTTTTAACTCAAATTTAATTTACAAATTCTAAATTTATTGAATTATAAAATTTACTTATTTAAATTCTAATCTTAACGAAACCGAACAAAAGCCTTAACCCAAAGTGAGCAGTTTTGGGCTACCTTCCTCAATAGCGATTCCTGTACCAAAACAGTACAAAGGCTTCCTCCGTTGGTTGCAACAAAAAAAAGAACGAGAACTAATAGACTATATTGATCTTAATAAATTTGAAGAAAAAAAGGTGATTGTAGATCTTGATGATAGTGATTATGATGACTTGTGATTTTGTTTTTATTTATTTTATTCGTTTTTTGATAATGGTTGAATAAATGTATTTTGTTATTTTCACTTTGTCTTTTTATTTGTCAAAAAGTAACAATAATAATAACTTTTATTTAAAGACCCTATTAAGTAAATTAATTTTAACTTTGTAAAATAAATGAGAATATTCGTACACGTTAATGCCGACATTAAGACTAACAACTTTCGTACAATGTATATACACAGATCGGTTAAGTAATGGTTGTTTTATCTCAGAGGTATACTTCCATATAGGTTGGTTATTAGTTAGGAAGATAGGCATGCGTTCCATTTTAACTTTCTGTTTATGTTTCTGAGATATTTTAACACATGGGCTCGATTCACATATTAATTTCATATAGTCAGCATTACGTACATCTAGAATAATCTCTTCGCCAATAGCACAATTTTTACCGACTAAGTCCTCGAAACAAAACTCAGAATTTAAGTGCATCATGGTAAAGAACCCGCAGTCGAGTCCTGCAGTGAGAATTTGGATAAAGAGAGTTTATACCCACTTGGAATTCATTATCAGTCTAAGTTGCCCATCCAAAAATTAGATTCTATTCACCGATAGTAGGGGGAAAATGGGCATTCTCCCTCACCTTAGAAAAAGGGATGTTACAAAAACCTAAAGTTAAAATTCCACGAATTGAACACCTCAAAAACATTAATCTAAAAAAATGGTTTTTTAAAGTTCTGTTAATCAAACCTTTGTTTTAAAGTTTCTTTTCTGAACGAACATATTCGCTACTATCGAAAACATAATCATTAGACCAAATTTTACACTTCATTTTCATTCTAACATTAAAATATTTAATTTTTTTAATTTATTTATTTATTGGTAACTTCACAATGCCGTAAGGTGTTTCATTAAACGTAATTATAACGGTAATTCAATTTGCAATAAAAGGGACAATTGTTTTGAAAACAAAAACTTTGATAATTAATAGATCTATGATAATTAATTTCAAGGTATGACATACAGGAGCGCCAGGAAGCAGCTCGACGTTCCATTCGTCTCCGGCGTCGTCGACACAGAAGTTCAAGCGGCCATAGACTATTGCAGTAAAGAAGATACTGCAGTAGAAAATGGTATTAAAATTTTTCTGGGAAATCGAAGATCCGTCTTTTATGAAAGTCTCTGGCCACATGTGATTAAATGTGAGTCGGCCAGAGACGCTTTAAATATTGTAAAAGATAATAAACCAGAGCTTTACTTTTTAAAGCGAAAGGCTCTCAGTGAGTCTTTCGACGCAGAATTCGGTAAAATAACTAAGGCCGTATATAATGATTTTAATGTCCCACATGAAGATGTGTGGGACAACTTAACACACATTTTTATAGGCCCCACAGGCATAGGCAAGAGCAATTATGCCTTGTCACATTTTAATAAACCAGTGCATGTCACGAATCTACAAAATTTTTCTAGAATATCTGACAATCCCGAAATCACTGATGGAATAGTGATTGACGACGTCGAACTATGTAGACTGTCTGCCCACAAATTGTTACAAATTGTGGACAAACAGTTTGAACATGGTGTCGATGTTAAGTACGGGTATGGATACATACCCGCAAACTTACCACGCATTGTAGTACTAAATTCTTTAGAATACTTTTGGCCTGAAAAGATCTCATCTATGATGAGATCGGCCATCAATAGACGAGTGAAAATTCATTATTATAATGCAAGACTTTTCGATCATAAGTATGATGACAATAATGAAATAGTAAATTTGCCGGTAACATCAGTCTATAAACCAAGGGAAGGTATTAAAATAGCGCCTAAAAAAGCTACTGTATTAAATAACAAACCGACAGTTGTTAATAATAATAATAATGAACCTAATGGGACCTGGATGTCGAAAAAACGTTTAAAACATGTAGATTTAACAGAAAATATTGAAACGAAAGAAATAGATGTACCGAAAACTTGTAAGAACTTAGGAATGAAGAATCCACTGCCTGAGCAGTACGATGGATTCCTCAAATGGCTTAAATTATCTATGATAATTTTGTATCTATGGTTAAATTCAAAATTTGAATTTAAATTTAAATTTGAAATTTGAAATTAGCCATAGTTACTAATTAATGGTATAATTTTCCATTTTTTAAAAAAAAATTTTCAAGAAGATTTAAAATACTGGTATTATTTTTTTTAATTTATGTAATATAAATTTTAAATTATTTTTTTTAGAAAATGTATACAGAATCCCCACAATCTCCAAGTACAACACAACAGTCGGTGGCAGGATCGTTAGAATCGCCGACGGCATCACCATCCAGCAGAGCCTCATGGAGAATGCTGCACCGTTTAAAGAAAAACGCTGCAGCTAAAAAATGTAGAGCGATTTTCAAAAATCGCAAATTATCCATTAAAAACATTCGAAAATGCATTCAGGATGGTTTAGAAAACCATTCTGAATGTATACCAAGTATAAGTCAAAAATCTTTGGATTCCATGATGCTCCAGCTGGAGCGAAAATTAAAAAAAAGCTTGGAGACGATCATTAATCTCCAGATCCTAAAGATAAATAAATTAATTATATATATATATATATATATATATATATATGATTTAATTTTTTTTTACTCCAGGCAATAGAAAAAGATTTCGACGAAGTCCAGTTACTCCCGCCGGCTGAAATCGAAGAATCCAATTTAGTATTAAAGGGAGTAATCTCCCTAACGCGTCAGCGGCTCGGGCTAATATACGGCGACGACCTGCCTTAAAAGTATTTATTTTCTCTTACATAACATTTATATAATTTTTTTTAGATTTGAATACTATAGTTGGCCTGGAGTTCCATTTTATTTAGTTTTTTTTTAACATTTTAATAATTATTAACCAATGTTCAGTTATTAAAATAAAAAAAATTATTATTCGTTTTTTTTTATTTATTTTTATTTTATTTTTTATTTAATTTATAATTAGTAAAAAAAACAATCTTAACTTCTACATCATAGGATTCTTAATCCGTCTAAATAAACCCCATAATTATTGATATTAGTATATATTATATCATACGTTTCATTTTTTGTAAAGAATTAACGTTAAAGGGAAATATAAAAACCAAGCAAATAATTCCATATGCTATAACAGGGAATAGAAGTTCTGTTACTAAATTGGTGCGGAAATAGACAATTCGTTGTAAAATAACTAATGTCTCATTTAGAATTGACTCGACACTGAAAACGATTTGAGATTAAATAGTAATTTAATGTTCATATTGATGAATAGTAAATTGAACTACCGTTATAATTACGTTTAATGAAACACCTTACAGCATTGTGAAGTCCCAATAAATAAATCAAAATAATTAAATAATTAACCTTTTGCATTTTAATTGTATCAAGAATTAAATTGTATAACAATATAAATATAGTACCGAATACCTTTACTTTTAAGTACCTGTTATTATAAATATTTTAAAATTTAAACAATTGTAATGCAGGTTAGGAATTAAAATCCAAAATATTAAGTTGTTGCAAAAGGAATGGTGATTTTTGATTTTTTTTTGTATTTACCACAATGTTATACGACTAAACCATGTATGATGTTATGAGTCATTCGAAACCTTAATTATACAAATATATAGACAAATATATCTGAAAGAGTATAGTCTAAAACTTATCATAATGTTTCTTTTGTTAATAATTTCGATTTTAAATGCAAATTTCAAAACGTGATTTTCGCAACATTTACTTCTACGAGTTCAAAGCTAGGGCGACGGGCAGCTCAAACAGCTCGAAACGTGTTCAAGCTACAAATTCACCAAAGATTCATTAAGTCCACCAAAAACGGTGATGCCGGCGGTTTTAAATCATTCAATTTTTTAGAGCTACTTCCATCTTTCGTTCTTGATTATTGATAAATCCTTTAATTTCTTTAGAAGCTCCGACAAAATTAGTCCCGTTGTAGGAGATTATCAACTGTGGTTTTCTTCGTCTGGATATAAATCTTAGGAATGAATCAGCCTCTAAATCTATAGCTACTTCTCACTGAACACCTCGTGTCAAGAGACTTGTAAAAAAGCAAATATATCGCTTTTCTCATTTTTCTTTTTCTTTGCACCGTTAGAAATAGCTCAGCGTAATCCACTCCTACTTTTACGGATGATTCTGACGATTTCTGAACTCTACATGATGGTATAGGAGCCATTTTATATATAAAACCTTCCGCTTTTGTCCGTTGTCATATTTTACAATTTTTATTACATGTCTTTATCACCTGCCTCAGTTCCGGAGCCTAAATATTTCGTCATTATTCTGTATTTAAAAAATTGACTAGGTGTTTTTTGTCTGGAGGTTTTTGTGAGAGGGCTAATCAGGGAATAATATAAAAACGGGAAGATGATTATAGCAAAATTGAAAGATGTTTTATCTAAATTAACAGATTCAAATTATCATCATTTTACAGGATCAGTGGACAAACTTAATTACATAAAAACACCTACATTACTTCTGATACTATCTTTTTATTTATGTGAAATTAGATATTACTTGTTTAACAGAAAAGGATCAATTCTTGGACAACTATATCAACCATTATTGTTTGACCAAGGAATTTAATGCCCTTCTGCAGACAGACAAAATACCATTTGGTGTCTCTGAATGGAATGAAATCGTTTCTCAGTCGTTGCACCAATTTATCAGCTATATCCACTACTCTCTATTTCACTGTTTCATCCTCTTCAAAAAGCTGCATGTTAGTCGCAAATTAGTTACCAACTGGAAAACGACCTACCAGCTGACAAACCCTCTAGAACAACATATTGACTGGTGGGAGCAATTTTGAAATAATCAAAAATCAGAACCGATCTTTTTTAAACTTTATCTTTTTTAAATAAAAAATGAATGAAAATTTAGTAGCTATTTGAATTTAAATTCAAATTTTGAATGATGGATTATAATCTTAGCAACTAAATTTTCATTTATTTTTTATTTAATTTCAAAAGCAAAAAGAAGATTATCTACATCGAGGAAAATTCCGATTTGTAAGAAAAATATTATTTTTTTAATTTATTTTATAATTTCTAAATTTCAGAATATGTACCCCACATATTAGCCTCAATCGCCCACTACAAAGCGACATTCGCCGATAACAGTACAATCTCCGAACACTAATAAGAAAAGCGCAGCCTTCAGAATTCTCCAACGTGTGAGGAAAAACGATGAATCCAAGGACTCCAGGGCGATCATTAATTATCATAAGCTATACTTGAACAATATTAAAAAATGCATAGAGGGTAGCTTACAAGATCACACCCAATGAATTCCAATTATCAACCAAAGATCCTTGGATTTTATGAAACGCGTGGAGGGAAAAATGAAACTAAGCCTGGAAACAATAATTAATCTACAAATCCTTAAGGTTAATAAATTAAATATTAATTAATTTCTGATTATTTTTTTACTCTAGGCAGTAGAAAAAGAGATGGAAGTGCAGTTCCTCCCGCCGGCCGAAAATGAGGAGTCCTACATTGTGCTGCAGAGGGTCATATCCCTAACTCGGCAAAGATTAGGACTAACATATGGTGAACGGCTGCCTTTCAAAGTATTTTTTTCTTTCGTTTACATAATTTTCTTATAATTTTTGTTAGATCTAGAATCAAGGCGGGAGAAGAATCAGAAGAAAATGATTGACGGCTGCGTCCTGAAGTTTTATTTTTTTTTGAATATTTGTTTTATTTGAAGTTTTACTGGTCTTTTCTTCCTCTTATTGTAAAAAAATATGGGTTTCTCCCTAGGGTTTCATGTGTTCAGACAGATTTTCGATATCTTCCTACCTTCAACCTCTGCCTAGCTCTATTATATAAAAAACATAATAAAAACATATAGTACACTTTGCACAATGGTGAACTTATTGATTTTGCACACTTGCACATGTGAGGTATTGATTTACATATATGCAGTATTGATTAGTACATGTGCAGACGAGTGCAGTATTGATTTTTGCACTTTTTTGTGTAATTTTGGTGGTTTTTACATGTTTTCGATGATTTTTAAGGTGTTTTTCATGATTTTTAAGGTAAGAGTGATGGTTCCTAAGGTGTTTTCGATTTTTTTATATATAATTTTAAAAGGTTGTGTAACATGGTTACGGTAACCATGGTACTTGTGATTGAAGATTAGGTACATTAGGCGATTCATAAGGTATTGTTTGAATGTAAATAACATACATATATCATAGGGGTTTCATATATATACGAAAAAATTCATTTTTGAGCACTTTTTGAGAATTTCAGAAATGTTCGAAATACTCGATTTATCAGCACTTTTTCGAAAATATTGACATGAAATCTGAATGTACGTATATGGGTTACTATTCAAATGCATCAGCACTTTTTTGATTTTCTACTTTCCTGTACCTCTGTCTAGGCCTAAAATCGATGTACATTTTGTGTAAATTTGCACATTATGCTAATTATAGGAAAAAGTAATCAATATATAAAATTTCAAATTGCAATGAGCTTTGTAGGTCGAAATTCCTAAATTCAATCTTATTTTGGCTATTGCTGACTTTCAAAAAGCTGCAATCTGTCCTCTTCGGGAAGAATTCAATGAAATAAATTGCCAAAAATTTCTAAGCGAAAAATAAACAATTTTACCAATTGATGAACTTGGTAATGGTACTCAGTTTCTTGCCCACTGACAAAATCATGAGTCTTCAACGAGAAGGTTAAGTAAGAAAGCTTAAGAACTGAAAATGGCACTAATAAATGAAGACATAAGTCCATTGTAGCAGTATGATGTAATTATATCTACTCACTGTATATACTCGAGTATAAGTGGGAAATATTTTTTTCTGTTTTTCGGATCATAAAATACCATTTCGTCTTATACTCGTGACAAAAAAGTAAAAAAAAATATTTTACGAAATTTTAGAGAGAATGAACATTCTTATCATCAACGGTATTGAAAACAACTAGTATAAATTATATTTTGTTTAAAAGAATAAAATTATTAATTTGTTTTATTTTATTATTGACTGTAGATTTCTGCTATTTCTATGGTTATTTCTTTTCAACTAATGTGTTAATAAAATTTTTTATGATAAAATATTTTAATGTTTACTTATACAATGGCCGAATTAAAAAGGAAACGACAATCATATGAATCTGGATTTAAGATTAAAGTTGTTGCATTTGCGGAAATTCACGGCAAACGCAAAATTCATGTTTATAAAAAACTCATTCGCGATTAGCGAAAGATCAAGGAGGAATGAAATAATATGCCAAGAACGAAGCGTACACGCCGTGGAAATATATCATCGTTCCCAAATTTGGAATAGGAATTAAATGATTGGGTGGTATCTCAACGACAAGAAGGTTACATCGTCACACGTAACTTCATTAGACTGCGAGCAATCCAGCTTAAGAAAAGTGAAAAGTACAAGACATTGCCTGGCATCACTATATTCTTAGCATTTGCGGGTTGGTTCTCGAAATTTATGGACAGATTTTCATTAACTCTACGCCAAAGAACAAAGATTGGACAGAAACTGCCAACTGCGTTGCAAGAAAAGATTCAATCCTTCCATCGATTTGTTATCAAGCACAGAAAACTACACGATTATGATTTTCTCGCAGATCGGAAATAAGGACGAAACCCCAATATCATTTGATATTCCATCCAATCAAACCGTTAATTCAGCTTGTGCCAAACCTATCATAATAAAACTACAGGGCACGAAAAAAACGCGATTCACTGTCGTGCTAGCATGCATGGCAGACGGAACTAAGTTAAAGCCAGTGGTGATCTTTAAACGAAAAACATTGCCAAAAAATGTTAAATTCTTCTCTGGCGTAATTGTGCAAGCTCATCCAAAGATGGATGGATGAGACGGGCATACAAAAATTGTTACATCAGGTTTAGAATAGTCGGCCTGGTGCAATGATGGCTAGACGCTCCATGCTAGTGTGGGACATGTTTCACGCCAACATTTCAGAGTCTGTGAAGAAAACAACTAAAGATTTAAAGTGTGATACTGCAGTACTCCCTGGGAGATTGACGTCTGTTTTGCAACCTTTAGATGTCTGTCTAAACAAGGCTTTCAAAGACAGTCTTCGCAAAAAATGGATTGAATGGATGAGATCAAGTTCCGCAACACTAACAAAAGGAGGCAACCTAATGAAACCATATATTATTGTTGTTGTTGCCTGGATTAAGGAAGCATGGGATTCTATACCGACCGAGATGGTAATTGAATCCTTCCTTAAATGTGGTATTTCAAATGCCATGGATGGATCCGATAATAACTATCTTTACGAAGAAATCGACGATATGACTTCTGGGAGTGAAAATGAAAATGATAATGGGGAGGAAACTGAAGATTACACTGTTGACACCGATATTCAAAATTTGATTCATGATGGACTGTTTAGTAATTTGGATTCTGAAATTGATTAGTAAAAGATACAACTTTTTTATTATTAAAGATGAATTTTCATGTTAATTTTTTGTATTGTAAATTAAAATTGAAACCATTTTTCCTGTTTGACTTGAACTTTTATTTTTATTCACTTTTCAAGTCGAAAAAGTACACTTCGACCTATACCCGAGTATATACGGTATATATATTTTTGTGTTTATTTTTTTTTTAATTAATTCAAACGCGAAATTAATTCTAACACGTAATCAATTCCGCATCCCAAAAAATTGATCCCTGCATTCTTTTTACCTCTTCAATAAAATATTCGAGAGGTCCTAACAAACATCGATTACGTCAATAATATAATCTCACTGTGTTATGCGACTAAAGTTTAATTGAGGATTTTTTGATGAAAATTGAAAAAGGAAAGATAAGAGATTCATTTTGGAATCGTTTGTGATGAGAGTGATATTTTTTTTAAAAATTGAAAATAATTAGAATTAATGCATTATTTATTTTTTGTCTCATCGAATTTATTATTTGTAATTTTTTTGTTTAATCGAAATAAAATTATGTTTTGGCACAATGCTTTGTTGTTTTGTTTGATTTTCGAGAGTCGCCATTTGATATTAAGAAAATTTTATTTTGCTTCCACATTTTCGAATTTACGAGCTTTGAGTTGATTATTAATTCAATCGAAATATCAGTTGTAGTCGAATTAAAAGATGAATCGCCGAAAATTGATAACGTAATGAGTCACAACGAAAAACTCAAAAACGGTTTATGTCCCGTTTATTGTGACTGAAAAACGATTTTATTCGAAACGAATACCATCGCCAAAGAAACATTACGAGAAAAAGATAAAATCGAATTGAATTTCAATATCTATCCTCACAATTTCAATTAGAAATTTTTTGCCCACAATAACCCTTATTCGTCGTCGTTTGATAAAATTGGAGAAATATATTTCAAATCGACTAAATTTAAATTAAATTATTCCCTTCGACCCGAAAATCCCCCGCTCACACCATAGTGCTGCAAATACGCCTCGCACGCTTTCATATCACACTGCGAGTGGTAATATTTAATAGTTGATTGAATTTCTCGACTCTTGTTTCTTATCTGTGATCAACTACAACATCTTTGTATTCTTCCGTTACTTTTATGTTAATTTAATTAATATATACACACATATGTATATATAGTTTCTATGAGTCTTAAAGAAAATTTTTACTTAATTTGGTAGCTGTTGTCACTGATGCAAGAGTAAGAACTATAACGCCTTTAACAAAGAGACATTTGCACGATAGTTTCCTCAAGAAATACAAAGCAGTTACGAATAACACAACCGACAAAAACAACATCAGGTTACAGCAGTTTAGCTTAAATAAGAAATAATTCTTCCTACAATGCTTATGCATGTACACAAGTTTATTGAAATGCAATAATATTCACGATAGAAAATAATAAGCACTTATATCATACTTATAAATCTACTTTTTAAGCTTGATCAAAAAATTAATGAATTATCTCATTAGGGATCTTCGAGACATTTTGGTTAAACTATACTTTAGGAATCAAGAACAAATTTTTGAGGATAGTAACCTTGATACTAACTTAACCCTTTGAACCCTAAAGGCCGATAAACCGGCCAGATTTGGCGAGATATATACCTTAATGGCCGATTTATCGGCCTCCACATGAACTCAGTTCGCTGGTGTCACTAGGTCAGAGTTGATGTCTGCTGATGTGCTAATAATTTTTTGATCAAAAAGTACTCAGGAGCTCAGGGATATGGTACTAATACTATAAGGATCTTAAAATCAACAATTTAAGCAAATAAATTAACATACTGAAGATTCGCAAAAATATAGAAAATTGCCAATGTAAGAATAAAAGTCCTTAAATAAACTTTTGCAGTAAGAAAATAGGAAAGTAAACTACAATCATATATGGTGCTACTACAATAAATTTGACAAGAATGCTTCTTGTTGTGAGAAACCCTGCGAATACCCTAAAAATAATTTTAATAAAAATACTTAACTAGATCTGCACTAAAATTAGAAGACGTGTATAGTATGCTCTCAGTGATTTTCGTTGATTCCGGTTCTGTAGTTTCTATTTTGCCAGTGTCTTGTAATTTATATCTTTATACTGCATTTTAAAATTCTTTTCTGCTTCTTAAACAAAAATTAAAACTTTTAAGTATAAAATAATGATTCGACTTCTACAAAATAAAATTTTCAAATGGAACTTCATCATCGTTGATGTATCATACGCTGTAATCGGATCAAATTTGTTATCATTATTCGATTATTAGTGGATTGCTAAATCATGTTACTAATAAATAAAGACGCCTTTCATAAAAAATACATAAATATTATGAAAATTTGTCAAATAACAGAAAAACAAGTATTAATCAAAAAATACAGTGACAAACTTTTGCAATCGTATCTTTAAAAAGAAATTTGATAATATAACTGCTCCGTATTTATCAATCAATCGATAATTATGTCCCTTACAAGAGCTGTTTCTTTTTCTCTTTCGTTTTCAACTCGAACTTGATCTCCACTCTGCATATTGAGGCATAAATCAAGTGGCAACATCCTTTTTCTAGCAGCAGCTCAAGTTTTAGTATCGTTTATTATCGATCCGAATTCGAGATCGTTGATGCGAATGATATAATTTATACAAATCTTTAAATTGTTAATGTTGTGAATCGAAGTGATATTGAAGTCTTTCAATAATTTCGACATTGTCAAATAAAAAAATGAAAAATTATTTTAATCAATTTATTTTAAAAAGTTTGCAGTAATTTTGTTTTTCAACATTTCATTTAAACATTTTTGAACAATAAATGAAATCAAAAAAATTATCACCCGGAGATTTTGTCGAGATTACTCAAAATTAAAAAATTAAATTTTATTTTATTTCATTTTGAATTATTTTAAAAATTCTAACTGTTAATGTACTTAATTCATTTAAAAAATCTACGTTTGATCAATCATTCGAATTTTCTCGACCAACGACGATTAAATAAATGATAAATCAGATGATATACAAAAAATACTATAAATAAAATTCAACTATTAAAGTGACTTTGCTTTGCACATTTGAATGTTAAATTAACATTGTTAATTATTCACTTGTTAAGTTTTATCAATAGATATTTACAAAATTACTCAAGCTCTTTGAGTAACTTAAAACTTCTTAGTAGAAAAGGAAAATCTTATTTTGAAATAGATGAGGTTCTACACTGACCACACGATTAGGGGTTAAAAATTTTATTCTACTGATTTAATTGTTTTGCTCAATAACCTTGATTTTTTCCGATAAACGAATTTGGTTACCCCAGGAAATTTAAATTATATACCAGATTAGTAATTACAGAAACAATTACATATCCACAGACCGTTTTAGGTTTATTTGAGAAGCTTTACCCTATGGATGTGATCGCAGAGCGGCGATTTTAGTGCAGCAGCATGGTCAGAGTTCAACAACTCGCATCTCGTTCTCGTTTTAGATTTGTGATTTCTGCGTGATAAATATATTCTATATAGATATTTAATTTTATAAGCAAACAACATACATTGTTTCCAATGCATAAGAACCGCAGTCATCTATATAGGATATATTTATTATGTGTAAGATTATCAAGTGATAGATATTTGTTTCTTGGGGATTATGTTGACTGCGGTTCTTATTCATTGGAAACAATGTGTGCTGTGTTCTATAAAATTAAATATCTATATAGGATATATTTATTATGTGTAAGATTATCAAGTAGTAGATATTTGTTTCTTGGGGATTATGTTATTTAATTTTATAATCAAACAACATGCATACTGTTTCCAATGAATAAGAACCGCAGTCAATATAATCCCAAGAAATAAATATCTATCAGTTGATGATTTTCCAATTTCGGAATATTCTCATTAATTCATTCCATTGATCATGAATGTCTTCACAATTTTTAATAGGTACTGAAATTTCGTCAATTTCTTTGATACGCAATCTCTGATCGGGAATTATTACATGATTATCTTCGAATATCTTCATAAAATAATCCACATTAAAAATATAGTCAAATGGCAAAGTTATCTGTTCTTTTAAATTCTTTAAAATCTTCAATTATGGTCCTTAAGAGGACCGTATTTCTTTCGCCGATGCGAGCATATCGAAGTATTATTTCTAGGTCTTTCGGATGATCAGTTAAAATTCAATTTTCCATCTCCGCCAACCGATTGCAACAGATTCCAAAAAGCTTGACTTGCTATTGCCAATTTAATTGCATTTATCATTAATTTTTGAGATCCATTAACGTAAAGTTCCCTAGTTAAAAGCCAAGGCATGTTGAAATTTTTTCTTCTGCAATATTCTGATGGATAATTTATATTTTAATATAATTAAAGAAAAATCGATATCTATATTAACATTTATTAGATATCAAAATTCTAATTATAATTTAACACATTATAACAAGTATAATTCTTTACATAATATTTTGTATAAGTTTCTTTTTCTCTCTTTTTTTCTAACAATTAACAAAAGTAATTTTTTTGTAATAATTTTCCTTTCTTTATAAAAGTTATTTTTTTTATATAAATATACATATAAAATTCATTGGAATTGGAATTAAATTCCAATTCCAAATTTTAATTTCGATCTCGAACACCATCATAATAATAATTTTTTTACATTTTTATAATTACAAAAACTAAATTAACCAAAAACATAAAATTTCTAAATTCAAAAGTTTTTTTAATTTATTTAATTTTCATTTTGCTAAATTTTATTATTTATTTATTTATTTCTTCATTGGAAACAATATGTGTGTGTTGTGTTCTTATAAAATCAAATATCTATATAGGATATATTTATTATTATTATTTATTTATTTACAAAAAAACTAGAGTAACTAATAGACAAAATTTCTCAAACTTTTAAAATTTTTTTAATTTAACCTTATATATTCTCAAACAGGATATGATTGAAAAATCTTGACACTGCTATCTATATCTATAAATTTTCTTCTTACATGATCTAAACACTTAAGAATATTGTTTATTAATGATCTGCTTGTGTTTTCAGTGATTGGTTTTCTAAACTTTTCTTAACAGCTATCCGTGATTAAAATATAGTAATATATATATATATACCATTTATTAATTTACCATTTATTATTTCACAGTTTATGACATGTTTCCTTTTCATCAAGTGGATCGTCCATTGATAGAACAGATTTATAAAAGTAACAAAATCAAACTAAAAAGAAATATATCAAGTCTAGAATATTTGTCGAAACTCTGTATTATGTACGGACTCTATTGGTTTTATGATGCTCTGAATTTTGAAATAATAAATGGTAACTTTGAGGATGTTTCATCGTTTTACACTATGTTAAATCAAGATATATATATACCTGTTTCCACTTTCATAGAGCATTTTAATATATGGCACCTATATTAAAAAATTACAAATACAAACAAATTAAAAAAACTTAACAATCAAAATCGACTAATTTTGCATTATATGACAATCTTGGAAGGGCAGCACTATATTATGTCTCGCACTGTTTAAAGCATACTTCACTAATGTTTCAAACCTGGAGTGTATGATTGTACCTAAAAATATAATTAAAATGACCTTAAGCAATTAAAATTACATTTATACAAATACTTTTTAACGGTTTAAATAAAATGTTCCAAAACTTTTTCACTCCTAGACCCCTTATCATGATTTTCGATTTTGGATAAACCTTCTTCTAAACACCATACCCCTTAATTTTTTTCGCTAACGCAGACCAGTTGGAGATCTGTATCGACCCCTGTAGGTCGATATAGACCACTTTGGGAACCTCTGGTTTAAACACACGTTTTACTGTTTAAGCCCTTTAATATATAAATTTAATGCATGTACAAACACACACAGTAATATAAATACATTCTATTATTCAGATCTTTAAATCCTAAGATCAATGTTCAAACGGATCTCTCAAAAACCCTATTGAGCGTGCTTACCAATTTCATTAGTATTTTTCGTGATTTCAAGAAATGTAAACACGACTCGTCGATATTGGGCACCTACAATACGAAGCTCTAAAGTCCCTCTAGTGAATCGAAGTGAATTTCCTGATGAAATTTCGACATGATTCTGAGGGATAATTGAAATGCGGTTTCGATGCAACTACAACTGAGTCGATAATGCCGGACTTCTTTATGAAGTTCGTGTTTTAGTTGCATTCGTCATCTTAAACATCAGAAATTTCAAAATCTGACTTGCATTTCCAACAACGTAATTCGCGTTTATGCATTATCGAACGAGCAATCGAGAACGCTTTTACTCCATTCTATGTGCATATTTTCCACTTATATATTCACAGATTTAATTCGATATCGATTATTAATTATAGAAATAATATTTGAGAATTTCTATGCAACGGTAAATTAATATTTAAATATGCATTAAAACATATTATATACATATAGTCTGTCACAATTGACAAAATGTTTTAGTAAAATAAAAACAGGTGAACTTTGAACAGGCAAAATTGAACATGTTTCGAAATTTTATACTCCATCATCAGGAATCATAATTTAATATTTGCTTTTCTTTAAAAAATTACAATTTTAAGAAATCAAATGTAATATTTGAGAAATTGATTTTAATAATATTTCAAATATAATTTCATTTCAACTTTATAAACTTATAAAATTAGATTCTTTTACTTTCTTAAAAGAAAAAATTTATAATTTATTATTCAGTATTAGGATTTCAGTAATAAAAATAAATTCAATATTAAGCTCTTGAATGAAAACTCGATTACATCAAAATTCTGAGTCCCTTTTTGTGGTATATCTTTGGTACTAAGCTACATGTTCATTCCCACATGATATCAATCAAAATGCTCGTCTTGATGAGTCCATTTTTAAATATCCAAAAACACGGTTTGCGTACCCCTTGGATCTCTCTATATATGTACACATAAATGACTGTTCAGGTCTATATCAAATTAAATATAACCGTTGTTATATTTTTTCATTTCATCGGCATAAAGACAAGTATTTTACCCATCAGTTCATATGGGATTGAGAATAGTTTGGTAGCAAAAATCACTAAATAACTGATAAAACGTATTTGCATTTATCAAATCGTATATTATTTATATATGACAAATTTCCTTATTATTGTCAGTTCTCTTTACATAAGGGAAACACTTCCGAAAAAATCGTAATAAACATACATTTCAAAAGTTGGATCACTTTCAATAAATAACGTTAAACAATTTTTGATCTTACTAAAATTCTTTTTCCTTTAACTTTCATTGATAAATATTTTCAACGATTTTAATAAAATATCATTATGGCCGCCACCTAAATAAATAAATATGTAAATGGTTATGGTTGGGATACCATTCTGGATACCATCAAAATGAACAACATATATTGCGGGTTGTCTAAACTTCATAAACTTCTTTTTACCTAAACGAAAAATATTACTCAGAAATAAAACATCAAATATGTCAGCATAACTTACTTCAGCCATTTTAATTTAAATTTCAAAAATGAAATAAAGATAATCAATTATTTGATTAATTGTCTAAATTTTAAATTATATTGATTTATATTGTATTATATCGCTTAATTTGTCTTTATTTTAAATTAAGTAATATAGTACAATATAATTCAATATAATTTAATATTAAGACAATTAATCTTTATTTCATTTTTTTAATATATATATATATATATAAACAAATTCTTATGACAATCGAGTAAACACATAAAAACGCAGTTTGTCTAAATTCCTCAAAACATGTTTCTCCGTTGACTAATTGAAAATTTTAAATTCCAGTCAATTAGCGACAGACTGTTACCTGACTACTTAATTTTCATGTTCTTTGATAAATGTTCTTTTATATATTTACAAAAAAATGAAAAAAAATTAATATGAATAGATGAATGTTTACACATGATTTAAAATACTTAATTAGCAATGCTTCAGTGATTATCCTCTTATTTTAATCATCAAAATTTTTACGTAACATTTTAAATTCTTTATTAAAGTCGACTGTATTTCGATCTTTGCAATTTATTATATGATTAAGAATGGAGCTGGAATTAAGGAGGAATTCTAGTTCCGAGATGATTGTTCGTCTCTTCAATGTACAAGGCTTTGCAGTTGTGGCTTGAAAATTAATATAATATATTTGTTTGTACACTTCGAGGAATTTTAGATTTATTTGAAAAGAAACTTGATATTTTATTGGTGGTAAAGATGACTCTGAATTTAAAATTTCTTGAAGTTCTTTTCATTAATGATATTTATAAATCGTTTGCTCTCTCGGATAATGGTATTTTTAAGTTAATATTTACTAGATTGTCATTATTTTCTATATTATTCTTAGAGTTATTAATTTGATCAGTTTCATAACTCGAAAAATAACATACAAAACAATGACAAACTAGTAAATATTCTCCTGGAGGAGAGTAACAGAAATACTAGGTAAAAACCGGAATCAATAGAAGACACCATCAAAAGAAGGAAGTTGAAATTCTACGAACATCAAATAAGAAAACAAGCACTAGCAAAGGTTATGCTGGAAGGAAGAGTGAAAGGAGAAAGTCCAAGAGGAAAACCAAAGATGCAATGGACAGACGATTTAAAAGAATGGAGTTGATTGAGTATGGAATGTCTGAGAAAAGAAGCTACAAATAGATGGATGTGGCGAAGGCTGTGCATAATTGGGTGCACCCACGGCCCAACGGCTAAGGTCAAAAAAAGAAGAAGAAAAAGTAAATATTACATTAAAAACTTAAAATTTTGTTCTAAATTTTGCTAAAAGATGAAAGCCATCAAAAGCGCTAAAGATGAACCCATAGTAATACAATCAGTTTGCATAAACCATTCCTCATTAAAAATAAATGGTACATTTTTGGTGCTAAATTATAATAAAGCTCTTAAGGCTTTACTACTCAAGGACGCAGTTTTATCTTCTATCAAATTATCCCAAAATTTAACACACAAATTAATGGTTTCATTCAATGGAATGCAAGTAAAAAGATTTACTATATTAAATGAAATCATTACTTCACTTTCTGATTTTTTATTCCAATTCAAAATCCGATTAATAAATTCAAAACTGTCTTTAGATTCTCTAGGATTATTGACCAAAGGCTTCAACAATCTCTCTAGAATTTTCGCTACTTGGTATTGGGCACTAGCAATCATTGGAATACCTTCTTAAACGTTATTTATCAGATTTTATAAGACATCTTGAATAACAACTTAAATAACTCCTCGAAATAGCATGTATATAAATCTCAGAGCAGAATAAAATGTAATTCTGCATAACTCAAAGTAGTTGTATTTTCTAAGTTCCACTTGCTGATCACACTGTGTTAAATTACTTTTCGAAAACTTACGTTTTCTAAAATAAGGTTTTATGTAATTGAAATTGGCGCATTTTCGTTTTTAAGGTGAAATATTTGGCTTCTGGAAAAGTAAAATTGCATCTTCTTCTCGATTTTTACAAATCTCAATTTTCGTAGCAATTGAAAAATGATGTCGAAAATCGGCAAACAACAAGAAAACAAAAAGATAAATTCGTGCATGTATGAACAGAAAGGTTCAAATATGGGAACAATAACTCTTTATTGACGCATTAACAAAAGTTTTGCTGTGGTAAATGCCAAAACATTTTTAACAAAATTAGTTATATTAAACTGAAAAATTTATTTAAAATATAATTCACTTGATCAATAAAGTCGAAATTTAAAAATATAAAAAAGCAAAACAATTTACACTATGAGGGGTTAATTTTAATTTTTTATCTCGCCTGAATAGTTTATTATTTTTTAATTTAAAGGGTAAAATATTTTTATATTAATTTGCTTGTTAAATATTTTTAAAAATTAAAA
>MQRK01240892.1:11132-25532 GCA_001938485.1 Girardia tigrina | reverse complement strand
TAATTTCAATTAATAAAACAAATTAAAATTTATATGACACATTTTTTAATTTTTATAAAGTTCTTTTTTCATTTTTAAAAATATTTTTTTTATAAATTGCTTTAAAAACGATACACTTACTATTTGATTCCACCTACTATTTTAATAGTAGGTGGAAAATTTTTTGAAAACTTCATTACACCTACTATTTCATGTCCACCTACTATTTGATGTTATCCGTTAGTAAATAACCCGTCATGTATGACGGGTAAAAATTTTTGAGAAAAGTTTAAATTATGACGCATGAAAAACAATAGTCTCCCTGTTAAATTTGGTATGTTATATTAGAAAAATTTATGTGCACTTCACAATTTAAATATTTCAGAACATTTTATCTGATGCCCTTTTAGTAATTGTATTTCCATTATTTTGACTTTACATTCCATTCTTTGTAATTGTCAAAGTTTAACCTATCATCTTATCTTATAAAGATAAATTAGATAATTATTATTATTAATATGATTATCTACTTACAATTGTAAGTAGATAATATGAGCGTTAGTGAGGCAGTGAGGCAGTGAGTGACTTGGGCTTTTATAAGATAAATATATATATATATATATATATATATATATATACATCGATATTATTATTTATATTTAGAATTTTAAAATCTGGTTTATGTAACTGCAATATTGTTCTTCATAAATTTGTTTTAATAATTAAAGTTGTAAAAAAAATTAAGTTTGCGAATAATGACTTTGGATTTTAATCACGAACCCAATAGCTGTGATAAGCAATAAATCGTATTGAAAGACAACTCTGAATTTTCAATCGCTGCTTCTTGGCACATATAAATAAAGTAATTTACATTTAAAAGATTATTTAAAAGAAAGCACAATCTAATAGATTTGTACTTGCTTATTATAGAAGTGAATCAGTTCCCCAACTTATGAAGAAATGTAACAAAAATATTTATTTTTAATAATATGATCACGTACAAATGTGTTTTCCGCAATGAATTTTACAGAAATTGTGTCAAGCAATTACTCAACAGACTCACATCTAAAAAACACTGACACTGGCTGTAACTAGAAGACAACCAAATATTTCTATAATATTATATTCACATCAATTCTAGAACTCGCATTATGTCACTTTGATGTCACGTTAATAATTTAAAAATAAAGATTCTTTATAAGATTTAATATTTTTTCACTTTTGTTCTTGCATGCAAACAAATTAGCTCAAAATTCTTGAATATGGCCTTATATAGAAATGGTATCACATTCCTGGCTCAGTAGTAGCTGATTTCGTTGAATGCAAATTAAAAATTAAGAATGGACAGTCTATGTGGAGGGATGTGCAACATTTTTGTTATGTTTGGGTCGCATTTAGGGAATCCCCCAGTTCGTTTTCAAGAGAATTATAAGTACAGTCAAACCTGTTTAATATGAACCCTGTTCAATATGAACATACTTTAATATGAACGTCTATGTTGAATATTTGGAACAGTCAAATGGTTTTGATTGGAAAGTGTATTTTATAATACGAACACTGCTTATTTTGAACAATGAACAATATAAAACTATTTAATTAGTGTAAAATATACAAGAAAAAATTATTATTAAACAAATTATTGTTTTTTTAATCTATCTATTATGAACATGTAAAATACAAATTCAAAGTGAAAAGGAAAGAATTTAACTATTAAAGAGAAACAGAAGTTATTAAAATTATTCGAGGAAGATAAAGGTTCTTCTCGGTGGTTTTCTCATCAAAATACAATCTTTCATTGGGTTTTATATTGTATTGTCTTATGAAATCGAAGGATTTCATTTTTAATTCCAATTTGAATATTAAACAAAAAAGGAAAACACATTTACGCAGTGGATATCAAATTGATACAATCCTATATGAATGGTTTCATACCCAAAGAATAAGAAATATTACTGTCAGTGGTGACATTTTACAGCAGAAAGCAAAAAAAACTTGAAAAATATTTTCCGGCCCAGATTCCTGATAAGTTGAACAAAATATGGGATTTGATTGATGAAATTCAAGGAGAAAGGTATCCAGACAATTGAGAATTACAGACTTTATTATGCGCCAAAAATATTGAAATTTTAATAAATATTGTAATAAACATATCTTTACTATTCTTCTGTTAATAAATGTTCCTCTTATTTTTTATTAATGTAGTTGTGTTAATAAGTGTTCATATTATTTCTTAATATGAACACTTGAAAAAGTTGGAACGCTGGTATTCATATTGAACAGGTTTGACTGTATTTAAAAATCTAGTATACAGTATTTTAAGTTATCATCCAAATTATCTATACAAAGAAAATCTGCATTCCATGGGGTGCGAGTTGGTTTTTCATTTTAGATGGTTTTTAGAGTGGCAACTTACATCTCTAAGTACTTTGTATTTTAATTAAAAAGGACAATTTTGTAATTATCTTTCATTTTCATAATAGTAAAAATAATATTTTGTACAGAAGGAAGTAGAGAGAATTGACATAAGATTTTTAGATCACCAATGCATCTTCGTTGCAAGACTTATCACACATTGAGAAAATAAAGAGACGAAGAATTAAATCTGATGGAGAAATACATTTAAACTGGGATAAAGAGTTGAAAAAAAATTTTACTAATATATTATTTATACAATTATTAGATGGTCTTCCGAAAGCACAGAAGAGTTTAGTTCTGAAGACTTTGGCGACGAGGATCTTGTCGATCCAGAGAATATTTTTCTCAAAATTGAAAAAACTCGTGTTGAATTGGAAGAAAAAGTCGGAATAGATCTTCTGATTGACGCTATCGAATTCGTACGAGAAAATCAAGATTTGAACGGCGATCAACTGGCAGAAAAACTGAAACAAATGATCTCGGATGAAGCTTCGATTAATGATATTTTGCACTTGGTTGTTCTTGAGGAACAATATAATCATTTTGAGTGATTTTTTTTAATTCATCATTTTTAAGCAGTTGCTTTAAAATGTTTTTATTGTAGATAATATTCTAAATAAAAATATATTGACTTTTTAAAAGGCTATATACACTTATACTTGGTAGGGTGACCGGACAATCGGGTAGTGGACAATTGGGTAATGTGACAATTGGGTAACGTTTATTATACTGAAAGACCTTCTTCCAAACTTGTCTCCTCAGAAAATCATCATTGACTTTGAAAAGGCTTATAAATTAACAGTAGCGGAAGCATTTCCTACTTGTTTCAAAGTCTTGTTAGGAAGGTTATATAATTAGGATGGAAAACTGAGTTTGATTCTGATCATGATATCAAAGTCAGAATCAAATCATTGGCTGATCTTGCATTTGTTCCTCCAAATGATGTTGTCCATATTTACAGAACACTTACGCTAGAGTTTTCTGATGAGGATGGTTACAATGACTTGCTCAGCTACTTTTCTACCACTTACATTAAGGGCGCAGGCGGAAGAAATCCTTCATTTCAAATGGCTTTTTGGAACCATTTTGATAATGCCGCAGATGGATCACCAAAACAATCAAGTGATGTGAGTGCTTTCACAATGCCCTTAGTGTAATCTTCAGCTACAGTCATCCAGGTGTATGGTTCCTGTTTGATGGCCTGCAAAAGGATATTGCTTGCTATCGACTGACACTTGCCAATGTTCATGGAGGTCGACAAGAGATTAAAAAAAGAATATATGTTGAGGTAAATCTTCTAGTTGCTGAGGAAGTACGAACCTATGCATATGAACCTAACAAGATCAAATATTTGAAGAGATTTGGTAATCTTCAATATTCAATGGTATATATACCTTAGTGTTTATAATAAATGTTTCTTAAATATTTCTTTCGGGTTTTGTCAATTATTTTGTCAATAATTTTTTCGATTATTTAACTTAATTTATTTAATTTCACATTACCCAATTGACCCGTTACATTAAAGAGTTGAAAAGAGTAAAAGAGTTGAAAAGGACTCAGATTCGAATTACTAATAAAAAAGATTTAATAAATAACGAACTAAATTATATTTTATTAAATATAAATATATTTATAATACCGCGCTGAAAAGCGTGGCTTTACCTTATAAAACAAAAATCCAGAGTAGTCGCTAAGATTCTCGGCGATGGATATTTAAAATCGATCAGTGTCCAAGATAATCTACATAAATTTAATCTTTAAATTGTGTACATAGAAGAAAAATAAAATTTTTTTAAAATCATTTGTTTTTAATTGATCGTTTTATAATAACACCAGATAATCTCAACATTAGTAACATTGATAACTTCTGAGTGTTGAACTGTTTATTGTGAGGTTTGTGTATCTGAGATTTGGTTGTATCTGTGAAAGATGACGACGATCCGGCTTGTAGGGATAGTGTATTACTACTCTGTTCGTTGTGTGGGGTGGTATGTGTTCCTCTCAGTAATGTTTCATTCCCCTCTTAACAACATTTTTGCGAACTCTGAGCCCCCAGTCGCTTTCTGAGATGAACGACAACTCGTACTGTTGCTTTTACTTTATTATCTCATAACCGATGTACAGGGCGAAAGGACGCGTCTCTTTCACGCATATCAACAAGTTGTATGCGCTTCGAAGCGCCTATGGATCCGAACTGGTAACGAGTATTGCCCGACCGGTAGCTTCAGTGCCTGGAGGGGTTGATATAATCGATCATTAATTACATACAGTTTCAATTTATAATTACATAATCTATATTCATTAAATGTTTTGAGCGAAGAGCGCCTTGAGAAAATAGACGACGACCGAACCGCGTGTCCCTATGCATACGGAACGACTTGTGTCACCTCCAAAGGTTCTTCAACTCGTTAACAGCTTCATTTAAATTATTTCGAATTATTTTTCTCTTATTCACTACCTGTTCAAATTATTATATCTTGATTTACAAATTAAATTACGAATAAAATTTACACTCGCTAAATTAATTATCAACCGTTAGTTAATCTATTATTTTACTATTATCCCTTTATGTGTTAGATTAATACTCACATTCAGTTATGATTTACATTTATTCAAATTGAACGGATTTAACTATTCCACCATTTATGTTGACTATCTTTAACTCTGACATATTACCCCATCATGAACAAACCTTGGTTGAGGTTTTCCTACACAATCTTACTCGACCATATATTTTACTATCACGTTCGTATCAGATTAACCTCAAATAATAAGCTCTCTCTAACAACTATTTACACTTACTCCGCAATTATAATTATCCGTACGAATTGTTGGTCAAGTCTGATAAAACGAGTTGCTCAAATAGTAACCAAGTATTTATTCTCATAAGGTTTATTGTTGACCGATGAAAGTTTGAATATAATATTAAGCATCCCTTAGTTATTCATCATAATTCTCCGATAACTAAAGTTTATCTGTCATAAAACAAACACTGCATTGTCTATAAGACATTAAATCAACTAGGACTAATTCAGGCAGTGAGTCGAATTCGACCACATAATTTGCACGAAAATGCATTCCGTATCTTGCCGACATCACAACATGATTAGGACTACAACTATTCTCTACATTACCTATCATAAAGAACTTGTTAGTTAATGAAGAAAAAACGAAAATCGACAAATACATATTTTAAATTATTATTAACCATAAGTATTTACACTTCTATATCAGAATGATTATCTAAGATTAATTTATTTATGAACGCGCATATACGCAATCTCTCTACATCTCAACTACCTCTTCACCCTCTTTCTCTTTAACCTTACTCAACACTCCCTTTGTGACTCTAAGTCCCTTACCGCGCACATACTATTACTAAAATAACTCTGTCATCGAACTCAAAAGTACTATTTATAGGTTCATTATTTACAATCTTTACATCGGGTACTCTACTCCTCAATACAAACTATCTTCATCCTATTTTCGTTAATCTCAAAGACAGGATTATCTACAATAAGCCTCATACTGACCGGACTAGTCATCTCTACTTTATAGGATAGCAAAATCAGCCCCTAACAAAAAAATAAAAGGGTAATTAAATAACTAAATGAAGAATTACTAAAGCAAAGATATATTAAAAACATATAGTGTATTACGAACATAATCACAAAAATTTACTCAAATAATTATTATAATAATTGTCCGTTTAAATTGATAATAGCTGTTACTCTCAAAGTTACATCGAAGTAACCAGTAACTGAATATGGAATGTCGCGTAAAATATTGTTCGATAACAAATGTTGCGTAAAAATATTGTCGTCGAAAAATATTGTGATATGGCAATTTAATATTTTTGAAACAAAAAATTACAAATCTTAAGCGATAAAGAACACCGGTCATTCATCATTTTAATAAGTCTGTATTCCGGTTATTATCATTTCGTTAGGAACTGAGAAGGTTTAATGTCTATAAAGAACCACATAATCCAGGCTGGTGAGTGCATCACGATCTGAATTCGGTTATGGATTGCATAAATAAAAATCTTTTTCATTCAATTTTAATGAAATATTATTTCAAGAATATAGTAAGAATGTTGTTATTGTACAGATTATCCGCACGAAAACGACTTATTTTATATTCTCTATAATTCATTAAAATTTGTATTGCAACATGTTCATAATGTGAATCACAGGTTATACACCAAAACAGCGCTCCTCAAAACAGTTAGTTGAAATATTTATTATTTTTTATTATTATTTATTTTATTTGTTTTATAAGATTTACAGTATTGGTTATCATTTCCTACTCGGCACACCGAAAGTGAAAACAGATTTTTTTAACTTTCCTCTTCGCAAATTTTTAAAATAATTTTTCCAAATTTTTAATTATTTTAATATATTTTTTAAAAAGTTATAATTAATTTTACAAAGAAAAGTAATCATAAAACTATCAATTTTTTTCTATTTTATTTAAATTTTGCTGGTTTTTTTACAATTTTACTAATTAAAAATTTTAACTTTTAATTTTTTTACGATTCCTAAAATATTTAATAGTTTTACATAATTAAATTAATAATTTACTTAATTGGATAATTTATAATTAATTTAATTAATAATTCATAAATCACTTAAATAATAATTGGTAATTCACTTAAGTTTTTTTTGTCAATATTGATTTCCTATTTTAAATTAACTTCAAATTTTAACAGTGGTTATTAATTGATAATTAATTTCTGTGAATAAATAAGTAAAAAATTAAAACATTTCAAAATTTTTGAGACTTATAGTAACTGTGTAATAAAAAATACCGATAGTAATTTAGCATTTATAGTTTTCAAATTTTGTCTATTTTTGAAAAGCGATGTTTTGGGGATATACCTAATCACATCTTATAATTTTTATATTTAACGGAAAATATGATTAAGTAAATAAGTATTATCAGTAAAAATAAGTGAAATAAGTAAAACATACTATTCTAGATTTCTTGTAAAATTATAAGAAATACATTTTAAAAAAACCATTTAACGAAATAAGAGTTTATGCTTAAATCTAAAATTATCTTTTCCAGATCGTACGAGCCGCCAATAAATACAATATCATTGCATTTTTAGTTTTGCTTTTTATTTTTTATCCATAATCGATTTTGGGATCAGAACTAATAATGATTATTCCGCAGCTTCAACCACGGAAACCTTATTTCGAGTTTTACTTCCTCTAAATCAAGTTTGATTGCCTTTTCCCGGTTGCCATAAGAATCCAACAATCCTACTAAACCATTCGATCGGTAGTACCGATTGGCGGTGTAGAAAGAGCAGGGACGTCATCATAAGTCAGTGACAAAAAATTTATTGACATTGACAATTGGGAAGTTCTTATATACTACCTGGAAGTAACCCATTATTGCTGAATTATTTTTAAAGTGCCATTGAGAAAAAAGTACCATCGAAAATCACAAAGTACAGTGAAGCTTTGCATGATACTCAACTGAATTTTTCATTGCAACATCGTGTACTGTATGGCTAACGTTAGAAGGTCGAAAGCGTAATATTCATTATCACACCAGAACTCTGTCCGGTCCCGAAAGGTAAATATGTGGAAAATTTCCGTCACAAAGACTGGAACCCAGCTTCTTTGTTTTGAACGATCTCAAAAAGTAAAGAAACTTTCGTAAATCAAACCCGCAATGATTGCTAATTCTTCAGACGCTACAGTAATGGGGATATTTAATTCTATTAGTTTTAAATTCTTTTCATTCTACAATCGATTTTGATAAATTAAATACTATTGACCCATCACAATTAATAATTTGATTAATAAAAACACAAAATGAACAAAACATAGCTACCTTTATCGCACTGGATTTTAAGGAATTTCGATATGTAGAATTTTAAAAATTTTGAAAATTTTGTCTCGATATTACTTTTTAGAGTAGGTATATCATATATATAAAATCGAAATGGGTGATATAACATAGAAAAGATTAATGAAGCTTTCAAAATAGAAATTTTAAAAACTATTTTTATTGGTATTTAAAGAAGTGTTCATACTTTTATGAAAACTTTTCCAGATCGTACGATCCACCAATAAATGCACCAATATTACCATTACATTCTCATGGTAAACTCAATTTAGTGCTAATCTATTTTTGGGATCAGAATATAATTATCATTCTCAAGGTTCACCAACAAAAACCTTCTTATGACTTACTTCCGCTAGTGTCGGACAAAATACTAACCATTTTTTTTCTTTTAAACGATCTTAAAAGTAAATAAAAGATAATTCTTCAAGCCTTAATCTGAGGGAATTTAATAATAACCAGTTTTATATTCTTTTCAAGCGAGGAACGACTGTTATACATGTTTATAATCATTTATATATTCACTAAATAATTTATTTATTCATTTATTTAATTATTGATTCACTAATTTAAATATTCAATAATTAATTATTTGAGTTTTCATTAATAATTTCATCCATCCATTACACATTAGTTATTCCCCTAATTCACACACAACAAATAATTCGATAAATCAATGAACACAAAATGAATCCAAAGTATTTATTGATCAACAAAACAGCGCTCAACCGAGCTTCACGGCGTTCTCGCGGTCTCTCAGCTTCTTCAGCTTGTTAATCTTGGCCTGCGCCTTGTTGCCCATCACTCCGCCGCCGACGTTCTTCCTGATCTCGTCCCAGCGGTCGTTGTAGTTGGTCTTCATGATCTCGGCCAGCTTGGTCATGGCCGCCTTGTCCTCGGCATTGACGGTCGTCATGGCGATGGCCGAGCAGGTCTTCTTGCGCACGATCTGTCCCAACACGGCCTTGCCCTTGAGGATGCAGTACGGCACGTTCATCTTGCGGCACAGCGCGGGCAGGTGCATCACGATCTCGACGGGGTCGACGTCGTGAGCGATAACGACCATGTGCGCCTTCTTCTGCTCGACCAGGGTCGTCACCTCGCGGATACCGTAGTGAAGAGCGGCCGCTTTCGTCTCGATCGTCTCCGGTTTGCCCTCGACTCGCTCGGCGGCGCGCATCTTCAATCGGGCGATTTTCTCCTGCTTGCTCTCTGGTCGGTACTTGCTGAGCAGTTTGAGAATCGCCTTGGCGTTCTGCTTGTCAATGGCGTTCTGGAATTGATGGATCATCGCCGGCATCTTCAATCGCTTCTTCAAGATCGATTTGTTCCTCTGCAGGCGGATGTATTTGGGCCATTTGACGAATCTCGATAAATCTCGTTTCGGTTGAATGTCTTGACCGATCGAGAAGTTTTTCGGCTTCGATTCGAACAGAGGATTAACGATTTTCTTTTTAATCGTTTTCGATTTGATGATTTCCGGGAGCGGGGCGACCTTTTTGACGGCCTTCTTCTTTTTGTGCAACAATTTGGCTTTATTATTGGGCTAAATAATAATGGCATAACGTAAAATTCGTTTTATTTTTGTTGATAAAAAACACTAACCATTTCAGATGTAATTTAAATTTTCTATAATTTTGGTGAATTGATGATTTAAACAAATTTTAATTTTTATATTGTTGGATTAAAAAATTTTTTAGTAATATTTCTTTTTTTAACTTTTGATAAAAGATTAATTTTTAGAATTTTTTTGGAAGAAAAAAGTTTTTTTAATTTGATATTTTGGTAAAAAGTAAGAGAAAATGTTGATTGAAAATAATTGATACAATTTTCAATAATGTGAAGTGGATGAAAAAAAAATTATGAGAATTTTTGTGTGTAAATATTGTACAATATTTCTTGAAAAGTTTTAAATTATTTACTATTAATTTCTATTATTTGAAAAAAAAATGTAAATTCAATAGAAAAATCTGTATGATATTTTTTTTGTTGATATTATAATTAAATTCTAAAATTTCAATTTTTTTTCAAATACGTTTTGAAACGAAAATGTCTTCTTCAAATATCTTTGACGTTTATATTATTCGTTAGTGGCAGAGTTGTTTCTGACATTATTTGTTTATCAAAATATGTTTGTTAATTTTTGTTTTATACATTTAAATGATTCAAAAATTGAATTTTCTTTAATAATCCTAAAATATTTTTGATTAGTTTCATTTACAAAATAAATTTTAAAATATACAAAGTATAGCTTTTACATGTGATATATTTTATCATTATCCTTTATAAAAATGTGCTCTTATGTTTTATTCATATTTTAGCTTTTTTATAATATCAATTTAATACTCAGTTGAACATAAATTAATGAAGTGTTTTTCTATCATACTTTTAAAGGTTTTGTAATCATTTTAGTAATTTAAAAAATATACATTTTCAATAAAAACAATAATATTTATGTATCTCTTCTCAGTCTGAGACGTTTAAATTACGAATGTGAATAAAAAAATTATATTTCAAAAAATTAAATTTAATTTGTTGCAAGTCTTTTTTCATTTTATCAGTATTTGAAAAATATATTGAATTAGTGTGAACCCTATTTGCAACCACCTACCTCACGAATAAGTCAAATCGCTCTCACGTTGTTATCAGTCTAATATTTGGACATCACTTTAACTAATAATTTACTAACTATTCGAACTGACAGCATAATTTATAGATCGAATCAAGAAATAGTTGATTAGAAAATGTATGATTAGAAAACGTAAAATAAATTTTAAACATACATGAACCCCGACTCACAGATGAATTGGGAAATAAAAAAAATCAAATCTTATAATAAAAAATTATTAAATGTTCACTATTGATTTATTAGTCTGAAAAATATATGTTGATGCTCAAAACATTGCATTTACAATGAGAAAGTTAAGTATTGGTATAAGTTACTTTTTTAAAATTGATAATTGAGGCTATATCTATATTGGCTTTTATTTTTTTACATGATATCACTACATGAACAAAATTTAACCTAGATAGGTGGTTTTGTTTTCATCAGCACCAGTAATTCCAGATTGCAGTCTTGAAAATTTAAACCTGAAGGTGTAATTTGAGAACTTTTTCGAGACTGCTGGAGTTTTATGCAAACTTTCCCAAACGGGAGAGCTGAAAAACTTCTATTGACATTATATAGACTAGTGAAGATCATCATTAAAGGAAAAGAGTCATCCATAGTCACACAATAAGCACTGAAGGGCAAAATCATGATACCCAAATTGATTTCGTGGTAACATGCACTTATCCGTATAAACTAACATGGTACCTTGAGAAGGGAAGCCCATTTAACAATACATCCTACAAAGTATTATTATAAATAATGATTATAATTCTATCTTTAGTTGGATATCTATTATGTCCTATTTAAATGGTAAAATTACCAAATTCGGAATTTCGAAATGTTATTTAGTCAGGGTTCTGCCAAACCCAGCAACAAATTCCAGTTATTGTTATATAACAGACCGTTTTCTTTATGATGAATAAAACTAAAAAAGTAAATATTTTATTAGCAGGGAATGAGTGAATATAACACATTGCTATTTTTTCGTACAAGATTTTTTGTAGACAAAAAAATTCAATGAATTCACAAAGGGCCAAGAAAATAGTACAATCAAAATTTTAAAAACTTGAAAAACTGCATTTGGAATGTCTATGTAATAATATAATCATCTAATACCAATTTTTATTTTTAAATTTCCATATGACATTTAATTATGATATTAATTCAAAATTACGAAAAAGTAATGGTTAAGCTTTGTGCATTCATTATGCTTTTGTAATCATACACCAATATGGCATATGACAATGAAAAGCATAAATTAATAGTAGTAGATCATTGGATAATAGCAAATTCCATATCAAAATCGTCAATCTAAAAATAAATGATCGATTAAATGCCCGCATACACATCTAAACAGATATTAATAATTACAAGAAGCATTTTATAGTAATATTAAATATAAAAATATTTCTACTCCTACACACACCAAACATACACATAAGACATACAGGCTCCATTTACTTAAATTTAACATTAAGCCTTGCAGTTAATAGTGATATTTTATTAATTATAGCTCAGAATCAGAAGAAAACATGAAAACCATAATTTTTATTCGAACTTATCAAAGAGCTGCGATATCAATGTTGGGGTATTGGATAAAAGCTTAAAAAACGAAATCAAAACAAAAAGATTTTTCTTTAAAAATATATCTATCTATTATTCACAATTTCCAGACAGATTTAGAAATAACACTTAAACCTTAAATTAGTGAATTTAAATTTAGATACATTTAAAAAAAATACAGTAATTCGAAATTAAAATTTATTTACTACCATTTTACTCAATCCTTCCTGTCTTTTGGCCTGAGACTTGAAATCGCTTTGCGGTAACAATTGTTGTATTTCAGACTGAAACGACAACGTAGTTCCTTTTTTGATCAAATATGATAAGTGGGGATCAGTCAGCCTTGTTCTCTGAGAATATTTTTTTTCATCGAAAACAATTACTGTTCGCACACATATTTTGAACCAAACATTGCCATAATTTTTGTTGCAAACTTTTTGAAGTTATAATCAAAAAAACAGGTATATCCATTTCAAGATACTTTTCTCTGAGTGTAGAATAGAGTTATGACTTTTTGCTAACCCGATATTGGCATAGCAGGAAAAGATGAGTTTTAGCACCAGATTTACAAGTTTGTTCATTTAAGATGTCAACAAGAAAAAAGTTCCCCCAATAAACCATTTTTCTACCGAGCCTTATTATAACCAGTAATGTATACAAAAATTTCTAGCAAAACATATTTATTTCAAGACAAATGCTGTTTAAGGAAAAAAGTCAATTGTCCATAGTTCTAAGAGTCAAGGAAATTTATTGTTACTCAAAATAAACCTATCGTTCAACTTCTCAGCCGATTTACACCTTGGAAACATCTTCTCCATAATTTGAATAGCTCGTTCTGCACACTGATTGTTCCTTTGAATTCCATCAATAACTGAATCTGATGTTACCCAATGTTTTTCAAAGCATTGTAATGCTTTGGGATATTGTTGTAATCGTGGCTTCAACACATCAACTGCTGATTGTCAATCTTTTTGATCAGAGAACCAAGGACCTGCTATGAATGCACATAAATTTTCAAACTCGCTTTTACGTGTTTGAGGAAGTAATATAAATACAAGGAGTTCAAAAATTGGGCATTGCTAATTCGTGGAAGTGCATGGAATCGAATTGATGGAAACATTTGATGCATTTCATAGTAATTGAAGACATGACATAGGTGGTTAAGAAACTTCATGTCATCTCGCCATCCCACAGTTTCTTCATTGAGTTGTGGCCTGTCTGTTTCTGAACGTAAATCACTTTTCAGATTTTCATAATCACGGGTCAGTTCACCCACAGAAGAATACGAAATATTTGTAGCAGATTGAAGGACATAATCCATTGCCAGCCTTAGAACCCTGTCCAATACATGATATTGACAGGAAATATATTGAGTACAAAAGCCATAAGCCGACATAAAATGGTTCTGTAGCTTCGCAACAACACCATTATTTTTCCCAGTGTTTACACTGGTTGTATCACAAATAATCATTTTAAAACCTTAAAATAAGTCAAACTCCGTTAAAACAGCTGATATTGCAGAAAAAAGATGTATCAGCTTTTCCTTTTTCCAGCGAGAGGACAGCAAACGTATTTCATTTGTAGTGTTTTTCAGGACAACAACTTGTTTTCACCTTTAGATTCTTACCATCAAAATGAAGTGACCATTGATAATTTTTGAGACAATCTTTAAAATACATGACTAGTGGTAGCGTTGCAATTGCCTTTGACCATTTAGTTGAAGCCAGACAATAATTTAAAAAAAGTTCATGATGCCTCCCGCTCAGGTCGAACAACGATTTTAACGGAGCAAAAAGTCAATGTTATTTCGAAAGCCATGAACCAGAGTCCAACAAAGTCAATGCGCCGTTTATGTCAAGAAGTGAGTGTATCCGTTGGAACTGCACATGCCGCCGTGAGGAAAACTTTAAGCTTATATCCATATTGTGTTACTTGTCAACATGAGTTGAAAGACACAGACTTTGAAAAGCGAC
>MQRK01240887.1:5529-16252 GCA_001938485.1 Girardia tigrina | reverse complement strand
ATTCGCATTGGTACTGGAAGGCACAGAAATGATCATTTTGGAAGCAATGGTATCACTCGAAGAAGACGAGGATGAATGAG
Organism: Girardia tigrina; assembly: GCA_001938485.1. Taxonomy (NCBI): domain Eukaryota; kingdom Metazoa; phylum Platyhelminthes; order Tricladida; family Dugesiidae; genus Girardia; species Girardia tigrina. Next base: position 16,172 of record MQRK01240887.1, on the reverse strand, counting down.
CAGCGGTCGCGACACACGTAGCGGAAAGGGCGGCGGCGCCCGGCGGAAGTCCGGGGGCATTGGAATGGGAGTGAGGAGCGTGTTGGCGCATGTGCCAAGTACAGGCGTACACGCACGTGAACGGCTTGTCGCACACGCGGCACTTGTATCGCATGCCCGTGTGCGAGTTCATGTGCCGTCTTACCTGATACGCTGAGAAGAACTCTTTGTCACAAATGTCGCACTTGAAGAATCGCTGGCCCGTGTGCACGTAGAAGTGCCGGGTCAGGTTCCCCATCCATCGGAACGGCTTCGAGCAAGTTGGACAGAAGTAAATGAGCTGGCCGTCCACGAGCTCTTTTGGTACGTCGCCCTTCTTCCAGACCTCCTTGCGACGGAGACAGATGTGGTGTCGCAAGGAGTAGTCGTTTCGGTAGTGTTTGCCGCATTCGCGACACCGCAGCATCTTGCGACCGTCTTCACCGCCTCCGTAATAAACCGCGCGACTGTCTCCGAAATAACTGAAGAAATATCACAATCAAAATACGCTTTTTCGTGTAAGAATATTTATTATCGATTGTAAAAGTCTCATTATGAAATATCGCCGAAGTAAGAGATAAGAATTCATAACAATCTGGATTAAAACTACTAGCAACAATGAGTAACATAAATGGGTACATGGTATCTCGGTGAGAGGACAAAATATCACAAATAACTAAAGGGTTTAGTTTTAGAGTTAAGATTAGGTTTGTGGATAGAGTAAGGAGTTACGGTTATGGTACTGCAACGTATGGAATCTATATTTAAATTAAATTAGTTTTAGATAATACGAATTTAAATATTAATCAACCACCTTGACAGGAGAAACACAATCTAAACATTCCTCACAATTAACATTTTAATTTTAAACGTTTAAATATTGCAATAATTTCATTTGTAATGTTTGGCAATTGAGATATTTTTTCCTGTAATGTTTTGTCCTACAACCGATGTCTCGACACCATTACAATGAAACTTGCTTCCATGTGAATTTTAATTTGTGCGAATTTTTTATTCGCCTCAATTGAAGTCAACTGAAGAATATTTCAGCGATCTGTAGTCTATTTATTGTCGTATTATTCAGAGAGACGACAAAGAAATAATGCTTAACTTAAAGAAAATATGTTGAGGATAATAAAAGAACGAAATAGTTTTAATGGATGGTTTGCACACATGTGATCTTGGATTGAAAGAAGTATATGTCGTTAAGTATATGTTTGATATTTTTGTGAAGCCCTGTAATTTTCGGAGTACGACTTTTAGGTCTTGAAAATTAAGTCTCGGAAATTAAAATTTAAAAAAATAAAAAATCCAAGTTCATTTTTTTTTAATTTTACTTGAATTTTTCATTTTTTAAAATTTTAATTTCCGAGACTTAATTTTCCAGACTTAAATGTCGTGCCCCCTTAATTTTATATATAAGCAACAATAATTTATAAAATTGTATTAAACAAACATTGGTGTCGAAATGTTCCGTGGTCGACATGGCCTCCCACAAACAACCTAATTATCATCGGGATTAGAGATAAGAATCCATAGGAAACCAATGAGTAACATGAATTAGGTATTATTTGAGTTTATATTTTCCCGTTTAATTACTTCATGTAAGTTGTCGGAAAAAAATTTCCCAGAAGTTCCGGGAACATTGTACGTGTAGCGACTAGAATAATCAAGTAATTGTCATCCTTATGTCCTATTTGAAAGCAAACATGTCATTCAAATTCCAAAAACGTCCTCAGATGAGTAAAAGAATTTGTAAAAACTGTTCGAACTAAAAGCTAATCGACAATGGAATTCAAAATAACCCATCGATAAGGTCTGGAATTTAGACAAAAAGAAACAAATTACAAAAAATCGAAGAAAATAATCTGAAAAAGCGTTAAAGTTTAATTTAATTTATGATTTATTTATCTCATTTTTGCTCGTGTGAAAATGGAAGACTTGAGAAGTTAAAACAGATGAACTTCAGAAGTTGTTTCGATTTCTGGACAAAATTCAAAACATCAAAAAACAGCTTAAAAATGATTAAAACAGTCAGAAATATCATAAGAGAAGAAAAGAAGAAAGCTATAAACGCGAATCCGTTCATACAAGATAACGATACCCCAATGCTTTAAGTGCGCGATGCAATGTTTCTTAATCGTAATTGTCTTCAATAAATTATAAAATTTTTGTTACGATTTTGTAGACCGAAGAAGATTAACTGAATTTAAAAGACAAGTAATGATTGCTCCCTTAAGGAGAGTTTCTATAGGGGGATTATCAAAGCGTTTCAAATTATTAACTGACTTATTTCGGAAACAATCAATTTAAAAATCATGTGGAAAGCTTTAAAGAAGATCGATTAATAAGAGCCCACAAAAAATAAATAAGGCCACCATGATGAGTTCGTTAATTTTCATTTCGCTGATCGAGATTTAAATAAATTAAAATCTTAAAATATAAATTTTTGAAACACAATTTTCAAAAGGGTATGAATAAACACAGTAGATAAATGAATTAGTTCGGAAGATAAATAAATGATTCCAAAAGATAAATTTAATTAGTATTACGTTAGAAGATAAATGAATTAATTTAGAATTTAAATAAGCTAAACAGCAAATAAACACCAAAAATGATACGATGTTTTAATTAATTAAATTAATTTTTTAGCAAGATGGAACCGGCATTGTCTCCAAAGCAAGTGTGATTTCTGCTGGGCGACCAAGATTCTGTTTGGAAACCCATTAATGCACGTTTTGGATGCCTTCTTTCTTGATTGTCTGGATGATGTTGCATATTTGAATTCATTTAGGCAGCTGTCTATCAGGATATTAGTTTTCCAGTTTTTCTTTTATTTGATTTGGCTTTTGAAAGTCCACAAATATGGCATCAATCGCTTCTTTTATCTCATCCGGTAATCCACGATTGTTTAGCTTCACATGATCATTGAGATTGTCTCTGATGGATACACTGACACGTCTTCTTTGTCGTGGGATAAATCATGAACATTTTGGCTGGTTATCCAGAAGAAGTTTTGAATTTACATTAGTAGAATCTCTTCATTCCATCAGTTCGCAAATCCCGTAGATCTGATTTCACCCATAAATTGTCTTGCACTGCATAGTCTTTTTCACTAAATGTTTTTATCTTTTCATACGTTGTATTTTTTCCATGTTAATTGTTGGATCTTGCACTATTTTTATCTAATTGCTGAGATGTTGGTTGATTTGGCATTTCGACGAATTTTTCTTCACTAGAATCATCACTTGAGTCCTCTGAATCTTCATCTTCTACGTTACTGATTTCCTCTTTAATGTTTAGATTAGTTTTTTCTTGGTCCGGTAATTTGAACTTTTTAGGTTCGTTGCTTTTTCATTAATATTATATTTAAAATTAATAGTAATTCAATTTATTTGACCTTTTTTAGTTAATTTTTTACCTTTTTTAATTTTAAATTTCAATTATAACTTTAATTTTAAAATTTGAAAAAACATTTATTACATTAAAATTTATCTGCTGATTTTAGTAAATTCATTCTCTTCAAAATAAGAATTTTCAATTGGAGAAATAATTTTTTAAATAACAGAGATCGGCGAAACGATTGTTAAATTAGGAAATGAAATAGAAAACTTGTTCGAATTTTGTTTATAATAAAATTATGATTGTGTTACAATCAATATACCTAATAATCCCGAAAAAACACTTATCATGAAAAACATAAAAATATAATCTCATTCCCCATATCACTCGTTTCTGGTTGCTTGTTTAGGTAAAATGAATGATTTGACAATTTATAACCTTCTCTAATTTATTATATTGTAATATACTTTTTATGGGAAAACAAAATTGAGATTTATTGAAAACTTCACTTTGGATCAAGAGAATCTTAGTGATACAAAGAATGTGACAGAAAGTGATACTAGAGCTAACGTTGACTATTCTTTAAGTAGTTGGACATATGAAAAAAAGTTTAGGAGGTGCTGGATTTAATCATAAGATTGAAAGCCATAAAATACACTTCATTAATCGAAATTAGGGGTTTCAATCCCGAGGAAAATGAGGTCGGGATCCCGGGATTTAGAAGTTATTTCCCTTTTTGCAAAACTCAAGTTATTCGATATAAGAGTGAATTAAAATGAAATCAAAAGGCAAAAATTTCATTTTTAATCTTTACTTCTTTTGCGTAATTCAAACCACCTTATAATTTACTTATAAATTATAAGTAGATTTCTTTATATTAATATTGTTCAATAACTCCGAATTTTCCGTTTTTTTCCATTCTGAGACCTTAAAAGTATTTTTTGATCAAATTTTCACACGATCATTTATTGTCATCGAGAATGAGTAAGTATGCAAAGATGGGAGAAAATTGATTGAGTAAAAGGCCTTCAAAAATAGATTTTTAAATTCCATAGATATATACATATATACCTAGAAAGTAAACTAATAAAAAGATGGAAAATGAATTTAGCTTAGGAAAAAATGATAACGTAATGAAAAAATTAACGTCATAATAAATAATTCCGGGATCCCGGGAATAGGGTTGGGATTGCTCCCAAAATCCCGGGATCGGGAAAATGCAGGGATTGGGAACTCCTGATTGAAATACACGCAGCAAATGAAATCAATGTATCGTAAGGTAGAATCGAGAAATAAGCGATATTTTAGAAGATACAAAGACTTTTAGCGAATTCATCTGAAGGACAAATCAACAACTTTGTAAATGGAATTTTGAAGCAATTATGGTGGATATCGTTTTATAATGACCAGCACGTTGATGAGATCCAAGGTTTCATATAAGGGGAACAAGTGGAAAATATTCCAGTTACATTTCATGAATTTTAGTCCTTTCATTCGACGATCAAATAATAAACGACAGCGATGATATTTGCTATAAAGATACGCAATAATTATTGGTGAGACAGGAGCACAGTTAGACAGAATGAAAGACAGGCAATTGCGCAGTTTCGGTTGATTGCGTCACCTCTATCACCGTTACGGCAGCGGTGTTATATCAGCGGCGATAGAAACAATTTGTGCATGTGTGTGTTTGTATGCGACATTAATTAACGGCTCATCTCAAATGAATAACTGCTTTAGAAGAAGATTGATACCGATTGTAATAAAGATGAATGTGTGTGTCGGTGTTTGTGTAATAGAGGGATGCATAAGTGCTAATTATCGATCACCTTCACCCAAAAAATATTAATAATCATTAAGATACAATCAATCGATATTACACCATCTTCAAACTCATTTGGACACGGCTCTAATTCATGCGACTTAAGAGGTTCTCTTCAAGGTACGATGCGAAAAAATAAGTAGAAAGAACATTTTGACATAAGAGGATTTACAGCGCTGAAACTAACGGAAAAGAGAGATGTGACGTCAGTTTTATAACACGTGATTTATTAATGAAAAGAGGATCAACAAGATTTCAAAAATAATTCTCGGTTTAATTCGGAATATCTCAATGCAAAATATAAGAGTCATACGAAAAGTGTTAATATACTTTTGATCCTTTTAAAATAAGTCCTAAGTAAATTATTACGAATTTTCAATCTCGACTTTGTAAGATTTTTACCCAGAAAATGTTGTCTAAATCAGCGGTTCCCAACCTGGGGTACGCGAAAGGTTGCTTAAGGGTACTCAAAAAAAGTATACAAACACATCGCAAATGGTTACTTCTTACATTAAAAGAATTTAATAATAGGAAATAGTAACATGCTAATTTTAAACACATAAGAGCAAAATACTCGTCTTGAAAGTAAATATATTTTTATATCTGAAATTACTAAATGACTTCTTATGTATATATATATGTGTGTGTGTGTGTTAGGGGTACCCACTAAGTAAACAATCAGGTAGAGGGGTACTCTAATTAAAAAAAGGTTGGGAACCGCTGGTTTAAATGGTTTAATTTCTATAGGATTTAATATTCATGAGATTTGTGGACGGACAATATCGTTAAGAAGAATAGTAACTATTGGTTCCGCTAGGATTTAGAAACAGTGTCCAATGACCTTTTTCTCATGCAATTTTTGTGTTTGGATGCTATTAGAAGTAAAGAATTTTTTACAAATCGGTGCCACAATAATTAAATGTTTTTCATGGTACTCACCTGGTGTTGGGTATAAAGAAGGATCAGAAGATGAGAATGGATACAATCACAATTGAGTGACCTCACCTCATGGACTTTCTAGCGAAGAGACGATTCCCGTTACACGCTCTCTAAGCTATTTGCAATGGACCGATGATCCTGAAAAGAGTCATTGAATCTTCAATGACAGATGGTAAGAAAATCTCAGAAAAAAGAAACAATAAATCAAATAATCGGAGAAACTATCTCCTTTGATGATTTTTTAAAAATAATTCAACAGGAAAGCACTCAACTCAAGATGAAAAACAGGATCGAATCAATAATATGCGAGAGGCGCATAATTGGGCAGAGACCAGAAGATATCTCAAAACTTATCAGTGTTGATACGAATTTTGTTTTAGGAAATTCGCGGAGCAGATAGAATTAAATCGACACGAGAAAAAAGATCGCAGATCAAGAGTACCTTAAGAAAAAGAGCCGGAAGGACTCAATCGTCATCTATTCTAAAAGAACTACAAGATCAAATCAGCGCACAAAATTAAAAAAGAACAATCAAACCAAATACTATCAAGCAGAAGCAATCAGTCTAGACAATCAGAAGAAGTCCTTGTACACAGCCAAAGGGATGCAGAAGCATGAGACCGCTCCCCATGACTTATCATTTTTCACTGGATTGACGATACGTGTACGGAAGCGAAAGGCTGACGTTCCTGTAAGAGGCCAATCGGATTTGGGAGGACCATCTAAAGAGCCTATAGGCTCAATACCATTCTTGAAAATAGATTGGAGGTCAAAATGATAAGAAAAAAGAGGTGTGATCTTTGCTGATTATTCGAAGCAAAATGAACGTATTCTAACTTGTAGTGATATTCTAACTTTTTGTATAAAAATGGACGATGTTTTGCACAATAAATGAGTAAAGCATTAAAACCAGAGCTTCAAATTTCATGGGAAATTAATTTTTGTGGGCTTCATTTTCCATTCCGGGGACGGATAACTCAGAAATATGAGTTAACAAATAAATATGATGTAAAGAAGAAAGTAATTTATAAAATGTATACAAAAAAATAATAAAATATATTTTAACTATTTTTTTGCTTTAATAATGTATTATTTGTATTATATTTTACTAACGATTCAAAAGATTAATCACAAATTTTTAAAACCGAATTCCCAATCCCGTTCCATATTTAGGAATACAAAATTTTAAAATTTCATGGGAATGGAATGGGAAAAATTGAGGCTCTGATCAAAGCCCTATTTCTAAATCCTAAAGAAACTAATAGTTACTATTCTTCTTAACGATAATGCCCGTGTTTTCCTTTTATTAATATTAGACACACAATTTGGATCATCCTTGGGAGAATCAATAAGTGAGCTGTCATTCGAAGACATTTCTACACTATTATTAATTTTTATAATAATATCTTGTATCTAACGCGTCGCAAATCCATCATTTAAAAATTTTGGTTTAATATTAGATCGATGCATAAGTTTCCGACCTTTGATAAAAAAGGGATGTATCTGGAAATGGATACCAATAAAAATCACATACGACACTGTGTATTATTTATGTTTAACCTTGGCAAGAAGACGTCGCAAGCGAAGGACGAAATTCACCAAGCATATGGTACAGGCTCTGTTGGCCTTACAACGATCAAATAATGGTACGCCAACTTCTAAAAGGGCGAATTCAGCCTGGAAGATCATCCACGAAGTGGTAGACCAAAAGAAATGGAAGATGAAGAGCTTCTGGTTCTCTTATAAGAGCATGATGGACAGTCAACCCGTGAACTTACAAAGCGCGTCAACATTAACCAGTCTACAGTGACAAGATCGTGATTTCTTTAGCAACGGTTCCGATTTCATATTTTTCATACAGGGGAGTACTGAGGACGAATCCACATTTTCCCTACTAATAAATGTACTTTTTTGTAAAATTATTCTTTGTATAAAACTTTGTTTAGCGTTCTTCGTTCAATTATTGCACATCTTTTTTAAAATAGTTTAAATAGTTTATCATTGAAATTAGTAATTCGTAATCAACTCAGGTTTTCCGGCGATATTTATTTCCTATTTTAATGTCATTCCCCAAATTTAACAGCGGTTATTCAATAAGATATGTGACCAAAGCTGAGAAAAGGGACCACAAGTAGGAAACTGAGTTAAGAGTGCCACGTTGTAGGTCTCACAATAGTTAACAACTGTGCACAAAATCATGCTGATATTCCATCATTTGACTCTTCTACAGATATTACAATGGTCATATTCGTAAAAACTCGTTTTTGAGAAAACGCGAATTGAAACATTATGTTTATTAAAATCACCGCTACACACACAAATTGTAGTTGGTCGTTAAGGCCTATAAATAGGTCAGAACATACTGTATTCAGGGGCATGGATTGACCTATTGAAATAGATAGAGAACTACTTTTGACAAATCCACTATTACAGGTGATTTCTAGGTTTTCTGTGCAGCGACTTGTGGTCCCTTTTCTCAGCTTTAAGGAAATAAAGGCAAGGTTTAATAATGTGCGTGCTAGTTTGCAGGTTAATATTAATTTTAAAGCTTTTGTGAGGAAGATTTGTGAAGAATCATTAGAAGATTTGCCGGTAGATGGGTTTTATGGGAATATGAGAAGAGTCCTAGATATGACAGACAATGGATTGTGGTTCTGATAAATAAATTGGTGTTTGTGAATATTTAAGTTTTTTATTTCATATACTACTCAAATTCATATGTATTCGGACACGTAAAATAATTCTTATTATAAATTTTAAATTAGAAATAATATGTGCTAATTTGTATTATAGATGAATTAATTTGATATTTTACGATAATCTAAAGACAATTCTAAAATAATTTGAAGACATCAAATAAAAAAGTTAACGAATAAAAATTTTATTCGCATTTAAAAATTTGTTCTCAAATTCAAAAGAATTCGGACACCTGCTATTTAAAATCTTGTAACATCGCCCTTTGCTTTTATGACATCTTCCATTCTTCTATTCATTGAATTGTATAAATCCTGACATTTATCAATGGGAAAACTATTCCGTATTGCTAAAATTTTATTCTTCAAATAAATTTTATTTTTAGGACGTTTTTTTCGTAATTCCTTTTTCATAATTGCCAAAACATTCTCTATGGGACTTAAATCTGGGCTTCCTGAAGGCCATGTCCAGAAGGACATATTATTTTTCATCATCCAAGTTTTTGTAAATTTTGAAATATGAGATGCTCTATCTTATTGAAAAATGAAATCGCCATTGTCAAAATATTGCGTAATAGATGGGATGAGACTTTCCGTTAATATCTCGGTATACTTTGTAGAGTTCATTGTGCCCTCTATAAAGTGAAGACTGCCAAGTCCCTTGCTTGTCATACAATCCCAAATCATTACACCTTCTGGAAATTTCAGAGTTCGGGTTAAACACTCCGATAATAATGACTCGGTACTAAGTCTTAAGACCGATTTTTCATTTTCACCCATAGACAATTCAAAACGAGATTCGTCTGAAAAAATAACTTTATTCCAATCATTTTGGCTCCATTTACTATGATTAAGAGCCCATTCAAGTGTCTTTCTTTTGAATAGGTGACAGAAACGGTTTGTTTTTAGTCTTTAAGAAGTGTTACGTAATGCTTATATTTCATTAAGAAAATTTCACCTTGTAGAATGAATTCGGCGTAGACAAGTGGACGGAGAAGAAGAAATGTCTGTCTGCATACTCCATTTCTCGTTGATTTCTTGAACAGTAGCACGACGATATTGAGGAATTAATCTCTTCAAACACATTATTGATACATTATTGAATAACTCTGTAACAGCAGATAGTGATTGGTAATGTATTATTAGGGTGAACCAAAAGTCTTTTCGTATTTTTTATTAAAAATTTAAACATAATTTTACAACAAATAAAAAACATTTTAAGTTTCAAAGTGAAGGCCATTTGAATCTATAGCTTGAACCCATTTATGGGCAAGTTGTGCGATCCCGCTGCGGTACCAATCCTTGTTCTTAGAAGCGAAGAACTAGTGACACCCGTTTTGACCTCGGCCAGATTATTGAAGCTGCGACCACGAAGAAAGTGTGCCATAGAGCGGAAAAGGTGATAGTCGGATGGCGCAAGATCCGGACTATACACTGGCTGTGGAAGAAGTTCAAAGGCGTCGTGAGTTTTGAATTTTTCCTTTTTTTGTTTGGCGGTGTGCGGTTTTGCATTGTCCTGTTGTAGAAGAACTCGCTTTCGATTAATCAAAGCGGGGTATTTCTCGCCAAGTGCCGCATACATTCGATCAAGTTGGGCGCAGTAAAGGTCAGCGTCGATGGTACGACCATTTGGAACCAGCTCGAAGTGAATCACGCCTTCGAAATTCAATCAAAACACACAAAAGTGCCTTCCTTGAGAAACGATCTCGATTCGCTACCGGTTTCGCCATTTGTCCGGGGTCCAACCATTGATTTTGTTGGTCTGGATTACTGAAGTAAACCCACTTTTCATCGCAAGTTACAATTCGACGGATGAAACGGTCATCGCG
>MQRK01240886.1:6708-22259 GCA_001938485.1 Girardia tigrina | reverse complement strand
TTGTACATTACTGTCATTTATCATTTTGCGTAACCTTACAGCAATTCCCTTACATTTATATAAAGAAAACACCATTTACATGAAGAAAACTTGATGACGTAAAATTTACGACAAGCGCCCGCTCCAGCGATATTATTCAGCGCGCCCGCTGGAAGGTTAAACGAGTATTTCTTATTTCAACATCTTAGTACCAATTAAAGAGCATTTTTCTTCAGTTGCATCTTTGATCATTTTGGGCTAAGGTCTTGAGACCGAGAAGACCGTGACACTTGACAACATCTTCTAATCCAACGCTGTGGAAAGGCCACCATCTCACAGGGTAAAAATCATTCAATAGCATCTTTTCTTTCTTTATTTTCACTTTGGTGACCGGTATCTCTGATAATCAGTCACTGAGCCAGTTTTTGTGCAACGTTTGAATGTGTTAATTACCGAAGTTTTGTAATTCCCGCTTGACAGTTGTGTATGATTCATACTTTGAATACAAACGAACGATTTCTAATCTATCATTTACACTTAAGATTTCAAAATGCCGCCAACAAAACATGAACAACAATATTTGTAAATTTTAATAAATATTTTTATGAAAAAATAAACATTTTTTGTTGATATTGTTATTTGTTATTATTTAGGCAAGTTTAAAATATTCAAAGAACTTTTGACTCACCATGTATATTATACAGTGTATAATTATTTATATATTCACTTTATTAAATGTCTGAAAATAGGTATGGTTTATATTTCAATAATATTTCAATAAATAACATTTAACTTAGATTCTGTTACTTATTACATATTTATGATCTAAGACATTAATTATATGGGATCAATTAGAATTTTCTTTAATCATGAATATTTTGAAAAATCCCTTTTCTTAAGTTTAAGAAACAGGAGAAGAAGACAATAAACGTATCTATGAAGAATAGAAATAAAAAAATATTGAGTCTATTTAATGTCAACTCCAAAGTCATCATTATCCAAAATTAATTGGTATTCCTATTTGGTACATTAATGGAACTGTTTATTTATAATTTAGTGAATGACATTTACCAAAAAAAAAACTCTTTTAAAGTTAGATATCAAAATGTTTTTATTAAAAAGATCTTTAAAACTTCAAACTGTGATTCCTTGCCTTTTCCTCATAACTTCTATAAAACAGTTTACATTTAAGAGATTATAAAATGTTTCGATGTTTCTTCTAAGGTTTATCACACCTAATTTATGGAAAATAGGATCAAATGATCCTTTTATTTTAGTTACCATTTCAAAAAATAATAAATAAATAAAATAATATATATTATCAATATCTAACCATTGTCTTATTTTATTTTAAATTACTTAATATAAGTTGTAGTGTTCACAGAACATGAATAAGTGAAATGTTACTTATTTATATAAAATATTTATAAATTTCTATTTATTTTTTCTTCTTTGTCCTTTTTCCCCACGGAAGGACCACCATTCCTCACTTATTCATGTTCTATGAACATAAGTGGACACTTCATAAGTCTTCATTCCAAAAGAAAAGTCAACCTCATAAAGAATCAATAATATAAATGTTGTTATTTTAATTTTTCAAACATTTTTCGACAATTTAAAGACATATCATAGCATAAAGCAATTAAATTGGAAAATAAATAAATGATAAATAAATTTACATGCAACTTTTTTCAGATTTTCTGTTGTTTGAGCACAAACGCCGTTTCTTCTGGTGTAATTATGAAATAGGATGAAGGAAAAATTGGAAGCTGCACATGATGTTTTTACGTAACGAGCATCAGGACATTCTGAAATCAATTTTAATTTTGACTTGAACCAAAATTTTCTTTACCATTTTCTTTAAGACAACCTAGGGTTAACCTTCTTTGCTCCGGAACACAGTTTCCATTGAGAAAATAATATGTAGTTACTGTGACGACTTCCTGTTTGTTTACGCATGGTCCTCTTTGTTGGGTCGGTTGGGGACATTTAGACACGTGAAATTCTATTTTAAATCATTGAAATAAACTAATATTATTAAATTATTGTTTATTTATATATTATATAGTTTCTTTCATTCTCAAAACTAACAAGAACAACGAAAGCCACTATTGTAAGACTTGTTTTGATTTTGAATATTGCTAATTATATAATATTATTTTAATATAATAACGATTATTATTAAGTGAACAAAATAATAAATTTTCTATAAACAATTTTACTTTTACTTTGAAAGAGAAAAGAAATAAGATACAAATAGTTTTATTGGTTTTATTTATTTATGCAAAATTAATGTTAAATATAATTAAAATATGTGAATTTTTATATAAAAATGTGGTTTTATTGTTAATATTTTGCTTTAAATATATTTTAGATTGACATTAAACTGAATATTATGCATAAAAATCGATCCTTTTGTGATTATGAAAAACTATTACTTGTGTATTATCATTATTAAATTAATTTAAAATATGTAGATAGAAAATAAACATAATAATTATTTTATTTATTTATTCTTTATTAATTGATTTATTTATTATAATAGTTATAAGAATGATTTATGGTATATATATATTTTATTAAATAGTCTTAGATTTTTAGAATTTTTCTAAGATAAAATACAAAAATAATATATTTTTATAAAATTTCTTAATAATAAAAACATGGTACCTTATTTGGCCAGACATCTCAAAATGTGTTTATGTTGTTTTCAGAAATCCAGACCTTATATATTTTTTAAATATTTGGTTATAATTGTTTAAATTTTAATTTAAAATATATTTAAATAAATATTATAAAATAATAATTATTTATAATTAATAATATAAATATTAATAATTAGTATTATTATTATTATGTTATATTGTATATTTTTTATAATTATTAAGTTTTTTTAAAAGAAATGTATTTATATATAAATATAAAATAGATGAACCTTAATAGTAAAAAAAGTAAAAAAAAGATAATGAATAAATAATAAGAATAAAGGTATATTTTAGAAAAACAATTATACTTAGAGAAAACGAAGAATGTAAATCACCGGGAGAAGTAAATATAGTCTGAAGGAACTGCAGAACGCACTAAATGTTACTTCGAAATATTTGATATTGGAAATTTTCTTTTGTATTCGCAAATATTTACATGAAAAATTAAAATATCTCTTAATATCTATAATAGAAGTTTGGTTGAATTCGATAGGTAAAACCAAAAAAAAAGTTTTGGCTATTTTTCTTTGAGTATTTTTGTCCTTTGTTGTAGACAGATCCTGGAATGTTGAAACTAGCAGCAGTAAGTACTTGAATTATTTTTTAATCAATAATTTTTATTGATTATTTAAATAATAATAATTTTCATGTAAATATTTAATATAAATAATATACACTGGCATGAAAATTATTATTATTATTTATTATTATTTTTATTAGTATTATGATTATTATTATCATTATTATTATTTAAACCATAATAATATCTTTTATTTATTTATTTTATTAAATATTTTATTTAACTGTTTATATTTTAAGTTCATTTTTATATGATAAAGATGTAAATGTCATCAAATATTTATGAGAATGTTCTTTACCAAGATGAATAAACATTGATGACATTTTGTGTGCTCATCTTGGTCAAAATCAACTTTGAGTTATGTAAATATCATTCTGAACAGAAAAGGTATACGTAAGTCTTAGTTTTGAACTAAAAAGATTGCATCAAAAAATAATATATACACAAAAGATATTCTTTTATTCAAAACTTTCTAATTCTCAATTACTATAAAAATAATTTTTGTATATTGAAAATTCTGAAAACAATAATCATAAGTGACTTACCGGTACAAGTCTTCAAAACAATGGTATTAACAATTTGCGGAAGGGCATCAAAATTTTTGATCAAAAAGAATTCTTTTTTCCCTGAAATTGCAATCATTGAGCTTCTAAAACGATATTTCATGCATAAATATTTTAAATTAAAAGTAAAAAATGTACTCGTCAGTTTCCTTGTCCAGACCAATAGTTAAAATCAAATAATTCGATGCTTTTAGTTGTTTTGCTACTAGAATTGGATCCATTCCACCATTTCGTTTCCCGTCAGAAATAAGGATAATTACTTTCCCGGTTGATTTTCTGGTTTTAGGTTCAATATCAGTCAAAACCATATTTAAAGCGTCTCCAACAACGGTTATCCCTTCAGTAAACTCTGCTTTCAATATTTCTCGGTTGATGTCTAAAGTATTAAATCTTTATATATGCCTTTTTTTAAATAACGAAATTTTATTCTTGAAATTTAGAAAAAAACATTAGTAAATTATAATGTGTAAAATTTAGTATTGTTTTTTATAAAAACAATATCACAAAAATGCTTAAAATTATTTCAAATATTTAAAATAATTTTAGAATAATCTTTCCATTGAATTTATAAATAAAAATCATTTGTTAAAGTAATGAGAATTCAGATTTTATATGTTAATAACAAAACTAATTTAATTAAAATGATTTAAATTTAATTTTTGAAGAAAATCTAGAAACTATTATTTGAGTTCGGCTGTTATTTGTAATAAAAAAGCAAATTTAATGTTATATAATTTTGATAAATTTGTGATTTAATTATCCCAACGATTAATGATTTTATTTAATTTATTAAAGTTTTTTAATTATTGTGAATAAACTTTAATACAATTGGCAATTTATTAAATAAAAAAATTGAAGGTCAAATAGAGTTTATTAATTTCGGCGATTTAATAATTATAATCAGGAAACACGATTTTTTCAAACGACGGGAGTTTGGGTGGTAGCTTTTAAATGACGTCATAATGGCGCCATAATGATTACATAACCACTAACTGCACTATACTAGTAACTTTCGCTTGAAAAAATCATTTGTTTTGACGATAACGATTAAACCATCAAAATTAATAAACTTTAATTGCTTTCAAAATTTTCTATTTGTTTAATAATATTATAAATATTGATATTTAATTATATTCATATTTTTTGTATTGTGTTGCATATTTATAACTATTATAAATATTATCTGAGTCGTACTTTGACCATTCATCTTACGAAAGTGATAATTGGTTTAATGTTTATTTGCATTTTTATGAGTAAATTAAACTATTCTTTTTCAATAATCAAATTTATTGTGATTTATTTTACAGATTTAATGAATAAAATATAATTTTACTAATATTTACATAATTGATTTGTGATTATCTTTTTTATTATAGAAAATAAAATAATATTAAGGTATATACTTAAAATTTATTTTATTATTCAAGTGGCTGAATGATTATTAAAAAAATAATTTGGACTTTTTTACAGACATTTTAATAAAAAGAAATAACTTTTTTCAATATGAATTTGAGTGGGAAAATAAATACACTTGTAATTATGTCAATAAAAAAATTAATAATTTATGCTTGGATTATATTTCTTTTTTTGCAAAAATGAAATAAAAGAATCATCGATTCACTCAAATATTAATATTTAAATTTATAAAAATAAATGTCTTTTTGGAAAACAAAAAATCCTTTCAAGATCTATTGGTCTATCAACCTTGCCACCCTTTACACTACTAGAAAGAAGGTCAGTGGGAATGTAAAACTCATGTTAGGCCTTTCTTACTGATTTAAGTTTCACTCTCTGTGTTAATTCTCTGATAATAAAAATATAAAATAAATAAATTACAAAAAAGTGTGCAAGAATTAAGCAATATAATTCTCTTTTCATTTCTTAAATATATCTAAGTTATTATATATATATATATAATAGATCGTTTATTTATATATTTATATAGTCAAAAAATTCCCATTAACCCTTCGTAACTTGGTGTGGCACTTCCGTAACAAACCGTTGAAACTCTTACAGGACCTCTAACTATTAACATATCACATTTTAAATCACTGTTGCATATCTGTTACACACCGATCTATACAACATCGGTGATTTATTAGTACCTACAGGTGGCGTTGGTGGTAGGATGATGAATTGGACAGTTCCCTCTATTACATTCCCTCTATTTCATTTAAGATATTGAGTTACGAAGGGTTAATATGAAAGTTGTTTGTAGTTAAAATTAACCTTTACAAATGACGAAGACATTCTTTCCTCTTTCGTTTTATCCCTTCTGAAACTATAGATGTACATGGATCATTAAGAGATCTTTATTCTGTTAAAAAAACCAAGTTATTTTATAAAAATCTATCTTCCACTTGAATAATAAAAAGATTTTAAATTAATTTTGAAGAAATTTATATAACATTTTCGAATAAAGGGTTTGCATTTCAGGGACAATTGATCCATGATAAGGTTCATAGGAATACCACGAAGTAACATTGAACTTGATGATATTTGACCCATTTAAAAGAGTTAAAAATTGGTTTTTAATAATAAAAAGTTGCTAAATATTTATTAAAATTGATCATTTTATTTATACATGAAAATATTTCTCGGTCGATTGTATATTTTGGGATTACCTTTATATTATAATATAAGTAAAGTTGTCCATGGTTCTACAATCTATTAAAATCGTTAAAAGGTTTCCCTAAAAAAAGTTTATGATACCCTGGCTCAAGCATATTACAGTTTATTTTATATTTTCGGTTCTTCACAATTGTGAATCAATCATTTAAACATAAATATTATTTTTCATTTTGGTATATAAAATTTTCAAAATTGATGATTAAGATAAATAGAATAAATTATTAACCTTTGCTATTGTTATACTTTTCCAAATTAAAAACGAGAAGCGGGAAACTGTTGTACGTAATCAACGCCACTCGCGTCATGTTGACCCCTATAACCAATTTGTCCACGATTTGGGTTGCAAAATCCTTTTCCTTATTGAAGTTATTCGGTCCGACCGATGTTGATCCATCCAAGATGAAAATAATTTCCCCCGCAGTTTTCAAACATTTTTTCCCTACATTTAAAATCGATTTAAACGGCATTTTGTTGTTTTATTAAAGAAAATAGACAACACAAATAATGTTATATTATTAATAAAAAACAAATTACCTTCTACACTAAGTTCACGTAAAATTTGCGATTCAATCGTATCATCAAGATATTCGCTTTGAATTTTCACAAACTAAATTAAATAATTATAAATAAAATATTATTAAAAAAATAGCGAAAAAAAGTTACATAGAAAAAACATATTGTTAAAAAAAGATGATATTTCATTTTTTATAACGGAACGAGCATTAATTTTTTTTACAATATACTTTTCTATTATTTTTATTATCAAATCTTTGTGATATTTATATGAAATTTTGAATTTGTTTTTACTCAATTCATCGCTAAATAAAATATAAATATTTATCTTCAGTAAACGTTCCATATATCGAATAGTATATTATAGAAAAATGTCAAATATGGTATTGAAAATGTCACTGAGTTGCGGCTCGAAAGTAAAATTGTGATTTATCTTTCCTATCGATTTTATTGTTTTAATTAATCATAAATAAACTGATAAATATAACATCTTAAAAAAAGAGTTTTTTATGTTACCGAGAAGTACATATATTTCAAAGAAAAAATATAAAAGTATATAATATATAAAATTTTATACATTTTAAATGAGATATACTTGAAAAATTTATTTAAAAAATTAATTTTTTTAAATATAAATTGAAAGCTTTCAAAAATAAAATAACAAAAGGTCAAAGAATTAGAATATAAAATAAATAATCAAAATATATTAAATAATAAATTTGTAAATAAAAAAACGAATTGGAAAAAAATTAGATCTTTAAAATTTTTTTAAATAGAAAAAGAAAATTTTAATCTTTTTGATAGAAAATAAAAATAAACTTTATTATTAGGTTGGTCGAAAAATGATGGCGGTTTGGGGACACAAACTTCAAAGATGTGCAAATTCACAGAAACAAAAGTTTATTAATTAAAGTATGAACCGTTGGCATCAATACATTTTTGCCAACAAGAAACAAGTTGTTTTATTCCATCAGGTAAAATGCATCGGTTCTCGAAGCGACGAATTCTTGGAAGGCATTTTGAGCATCATTTTGGTTTTTGAAAATTTTTTTACGTAGGAAGTTGTACAAATGCCTGAAAAAGTAGAAGTCCGTTGGCGAGAGGTCTGGAGAATATGGTGGATGAAGCAGGGTTTCATAATCCAACTCATTAAGCTTTTGAAGAGTCACTTTTGAAATATGAGGTCTAACGTTATCATGAAGAAGGATGGGACTTTTTCGATTGACCAATCTCGGACAAAGGGTTTTCAATTTTTTATGCATTTCATCAATTTCATGACAGTACCTCTCCGCTGTAATTGTTTCTCCTGGATTCAAGAAACTATAGTGGATGATTCCAGCATCACATCACCAAACTGTCACCATAACCTTACGAGGTGTTAGTTTCGGTTTTGGAAAGTTTTTCGGTACTTCATCTTTGTCCAACCACTGTGCAGATCGACGTCGGTTATCATACAGGATTCATTTCTCCTCACAGGTAACAATACGATCAAGAAATGGATCGTTTTTATTGCGAAGATGATTGGCAGAACAAATTTCTTAGCGTCGGTTCTTTTGATTTTCATTCAAATCATGTAGAACCCATTTATCAAGTTTCTTGATTTTTCCAAGTTGTTTTAAATGATCCAGAACTGTTGAATGACTAATGCCCAACCCATCTGCAAGTTCTCTAATTGTTGTACGGGGATCTGTTTTCACCATTGTCCTCAAATTGTCGTTGTTCACAGCAACTGGACGACCACGAGCTTCTTCATCTTCAAGGTTTTCATCTCCATCAGAAAATTTTCGGAAACATCGTTGCACTGTGAGCTCAGAAGCTGTTCCCTTGCCAAACGCTTTATTGATATTGCGAGCCGTTTCTGCTGCTTTACGACTCAGTTTAAATTCGTACAAGACAATTGCTCGAATTTTAATTTTTTCCATTATTAATTTAGCACCGTAAATATTCTAAAAAAATAACAGCAATATGTTAATAATGGCTATAGGAATATACAGCTAGGCATAAGATTTCAAATAATATCTAACACTAATGCATTTAAACTTATATACATATCAAAGTAGATAAACAAAGTATAAAGCTTAAAAACCGCCATTATTTTTCGACCAACCTAATATTATTATCTTTGGTACCCTAGATTAAATAAAACTCGACTGACACTTGTCTATAAGGTATCCAAAACATTTGCTGAGACCCTAGAATAGAATAAAATAATTTGAAATCAGTTAAATAATCTAATCTACTGGATTAGTTGAAATGTTACCAGTTTAATGCGCTGTGCTTTCGAGAGACAAATCGTTATCTTTGAATTATAATTAAGAACACACTCAAAGGATTAGAAATCAGCACGGAAAAATCAAGTCATCGGTCGCGATTGAAAAAGAATTAATTATTATTTCGAATTTCCTGTTAAGTTTACATTTGGAGACAGCCAAAAGAAGCATTTCATTTAGACTGCCTTCTAACCGTAAAACATGGTGGGAGTCCTTTGATGATCTGGCATCCTATTTCTCGGAAATCCGTTGGGCCAATTATTTAACTTCCTAGAAAAATGAACTGCTAAAAATATTTAGTAATTTTTGATGACCAAGTTCTATCCTATGGTTGAAGAATTGCTAAGAAGGAAACGCCATCTTTCAAATGATAATGCATCAAACATGCAGCTAGAATTGTTGAAGAATGATCTGAATAACTCTCTAATGAATGGCTCAACATTGTTAAAAACTTATAGTCAATATTATTAATTCTAGTAAAAAGTCGAATTCCACAGGAATCGTCTCATAAAGAACTCGAGAATGTTTTATCTGAAGAATGGGCTGAACTTCAATTGAAAACAATGCACAATTTGTATGAATCAATACCTCGGAAAACTAAGACTGTAATTACCGCCAAATTTTGACCAACGTGATATTCGTAAGTTTTGTAAGGAAAAAACCATATAAATTAATGGAAAAACATATTGGCGTTGTCCCACTCGATCCCTGAGTTGCCCCAAAGACCTGACGGTGGTAAAGATGCACATAGAAATTGGAATAGGAGCTCGGACGTGGTGTGTTGGGCCCATTGTGATTAGTGCTGGCAATCTCTGCATCCCGGATAATATTTTTTATCATGAAATCCCGAGATTAAAAGACTTGGAATCCCGCGATTTCCGGTTTTCAGAAAAATTTGTTTTCATATAGATACATTCAATTTTGAAAGTAGAAGCTTATAAAGCTTAATTTTGAATTCGATATTAAAATTTATACCTTATTTGAAATTATTTTAAGTAAATAAAGATACAATTTTTTATAAACTTTTAAAGTTATAATTTATAACTTAAAAAAATTGATCATTTTTAAAATTTAAATTTTGAATTTTTTGCAAAACATTCCCATACTAATCAGTTATAATTTATAACTGATTTATGACAATTTTTAAAACTTTATAACTTATTAGACCAAATCAACAGATATGTCTTACCCATGGCATTCATTTGGCTGTTCTGGACACACTGTACAATACTAGACCGGAGTTTCCTCAAGCTAAAATTGAAAATGAGGTCGATCCAGTGTGGAAAGAAACGAGTGATGAAGATACAAACAGAGAAGATGAATCAAAGCAATATGTTGGCCATTTTACATCGCTCTCTGAAAAAAAATAGAGAAAGTCATTGGGAAAGCCAGAATCATCGTGAAAATGTTCAAACGGTCTCCTATAAAAAACTAAATTTCGCAATCACATATCGCTGATTTATCGAAGAAGTTGAACCTCATTTTAGATTTGATAATCTATTGAAGTAGCTTAATAGATATGCTGTCTCGGCTCCTTGAAGTTAAGGTAGCTTTGCAAAAAACTTTCATTGGTCTGAAAATTCCGAATGGTTTCACCGAACAAGACTTCGAGGTGATTTCAAACATTTCTGAAGTGCTGAAACCTCTGCGCGTAGCAGTTGAGTCTTTCTGTCACCGTAATGCAATTTTTTTGAATGCATATACTATTGTGGTCATTACTTGCAAACCCAGGATTCAGACTGAAATAAATGAGACAATTCCGCAGATTTAGATTGAAGAGAAATTGAAAGAAGCTAACTCGATGTCAATGAAGCCAAAAAAGACGATTGTAAAAACTGATTTGATGTGTCTCATTGATAAGGAGCTTATCATTGCAGAGCAAGTTTAAAATCTTTGTAAATTATGTTATGACACCAACAAATGCAAAATTTGAATATATTGCGTAGCGTTTACTGTAAGTGTTTTTTAGATTAAATGTTGTGTTGAATACATGTTATTCATTTATTTATGGTGTTGTGTTTATAATAATTTTTTTAAATAATATTTATTATTGAATAAGTCTTTGTCATCTTAACAATAAACAGTAGTTCGATTAGTGGGTGCCCGATAGTCTAAACTGCTATACGAAACGAAATGCATTAATTCTTGGATTCTCCGATTACAAAAACGAAAATCCCGGAATCGTTAAATTGACTGAGATTTCTAGCCCTAATTGTGATATAAATTTATTTGAGGAGATCATCCTCGTCTTTTTTAAAAGTAAAAAGATCAGAATTGCAATATACATATTTATTACAAAATACTCGTCACAATCAATCGATTACAAAAAAAGAAAAATAGGTCACAATTAAATCAGTCAAGAAAACAGTAAACTAGTCACAATAAAGGGAACAATTAATTTTTTATCAGACAATAACAATTCATGACAAAATTCAAAATTGTCGAACCAAAATTCTTAAAATTCAATTGTTGAAAAGAGTTGTCGAGCAGTTACAATCATAAAATCAAACAATCGAGAAATTGTTCGTTCAGCAATCGAGTAATTCTAATTCGTAATTAATTCAATTGAAAAAAATAAAAAAGTGTGATAAATGATGTACTGATTACGTATTGATTACATAATCATTAACTGCACTATATAAGTAAATTTCGTTTGAAAAATCATTTGTTCTGACGATGACGGTTAAACCGTCGAAATTAATAAATATTTTCAATTGGCTTTCGAATTTTGAAAGTGTGATAACATTTCTCGATTCGAGTCAATACTAATCGAATGTCGTCCGTATGTGGTTGAATGGTAGAATGTGAGCCGAATATGTGTCGAAATAGAGAGAGGGAGTACGAACAGAGTTTGTCTGGAGAGGAAATTGTAATCTCGCTCTGATTGGCTAGTCAACTATCGTCATGGAAGAATTTTAAAAACACGAAGACGATAATATTTTAAAGACCATTTTTGAATTATTTAACTAAAATATTCATTCTATCTAGATGCTATACAAAATAAATAAATGCTTACTAAAGTCAAACATTTGTTATTAGGGTCTCTGGATCTGATATTAAAATAGTAACCGTAATGCAACAGAAAGAGTGATTAGGCATCAGTGCCCTCTTTCTGTTGGATTACGGTTACTATTTTAATATCAGATCCAGAGACCCATTTTTTTGTATTTTAATCAAATTGTTTTGTGAACTGCATGTCTTATAGAGTTATAACATTGTCTAAAATGTTCCGCGAGTCTGCATACCAATTCGGTGATTATATTAAAAAATATTTGCTTTTAACTAGAAAACCTTTCTTGGCTATTCAATATTATCTATAAAACATAATTTTATTAATCTCTTAATTAATTGTAAAATCGAGTTAATCATTATCGAAATCTGGGAGAGTTTATTTTTATCAAATGAAAGATAAAAATTTTGGCTTTTGTCTGTTGTTAGTCGAGCTTTACCCACCTACTTGTGTCTACATCTAACAAAATTAAAATTATTATCCCAACAATGAGTTGAGACTTGTTTACCAAAGAATTTGGGATATTTATTTAAAGAAAGAGAAAAGGTATTTGACATCGTAGCAAATAAAATCAACACAATAAATAAGTAATGACGAAGAAAAGTAAAAGTTATACATTCAAGAAAAAGTGGCTATAAAACGTTTCAAAATAAATACTAAAATTTAAATTTAAATTAAAAAAAATAAATAAAAGTAACTAATGTTCACCACAAATCATACATTGTTAGTTATTCTTATTAAAAAGAGTAAAATTGTTATTATTTGTTCCGTCTGATATTTTTAAATTAAGTATATTCCATAGAGAGGCAATGCTATTTATGAACTAAAATGTCCTAATCATTCGGTGGAATACTATCCAAAAGTTGTACAAGTTAGCAATGTTGGGTGTCAATCCGAGTAGACTACGTCAAATAAACAAACCTTCCCAAAATACTGATTAAATTTTCCCTAGGAGGATTCACACATAGAAAGCACTTGTAGTCCAATGGGATCCCAAACGAAAATAGTTTCGAAAACAAGAGACAATAATCCAACGCGTTTAACGGAAGAACAGCAAAAGCATAATCTTCTTCTTGTGAGCAATATCACGCAAACAGAAGTGTTTCATAATGAAATCACGGTTAGCATCAGCAATAGGTCTTGAAGAAGCAGCAGGAAAAACAAAACGTCCTCAAAGTAAATGGAAACTTCGTCATAAGAAGAACAGAAAAAAAGCAAGGAATCTCGCCCATTGCAAAAATTTGAAGAGAAATGGCAGCTACCCATGGAATAGACAACTTTATGAATCATGATAGGATGGAAGTTCAAATTGAATCCACAGAAACTGATTCAGAGAGCGTAGGATCAAATCATCATATTACAATCAATATCATTACTCTGAGCTTGGAATTCATAAAACCTTTAGTCATGTAGCGTGATATGGTGATATGAATCAATGCAATGATCACAGATATGAAATTAAGACTACAAAGTGAGCTTCATCAAGAAAATAAGATTCATCCACGATAGGGTCGTACCAACAGGCAGAAGAGCCATGAAGAGTAACCTAGGGGTGAGTTCGATTTGAATCATTGATAAGAAATTGGGCTAAAAGATAATGGCTATTCACTGGGAGTTCTTCATTGAACGTTATATTACCAATAGTATTGCGGGTTTTTTCAACACTAGTTGGAGGAATTTAGAGCAACCGATAAAAGAACTAAAAACTCGATATCAGAGCCGTAGAAGGAGAGGTAAGTTAATTATGGGGAAAGTTGAAGGATACCACCCACACGATCCCATATATTTGGAGCTCAAAACAATTAGGCTGATGCAGACTGATTGAGTTTAACCAACATCACTTCGATCAGAAGGATTATTAAGGTAATTGTCTCTGAGATACTAGAGTTATTTCGAGTAATATACTCAGTTGTATTACATATGGTTTGAATTTTTAGAAATCATCAATCAATCTTGAAATCTCTAAAAGATCTTTCAAAACGACAATCAATAATAAAGTTACATAAGGTTTCAGAGAATATAGGCTTTTTATTCATATTGGAAACAAACCTACCAAGCAATAAATGTCTGGTAGCTGGTGTTATTATCAATTTTAATTTCCGTGGCAATCTGACGGCCTACTCTGGTTTTCCAACATCGTGGAGCGACCACCCTCCAATCATAATTTATGGCCATAATGAGGGCCGTTTTACTTTCTCGTCTTGCAGCATTGATCGCAAGCTCCAACACATCGGCCACAGCCAGATAAACTGGCGCTTCAGATATACCCCAATCAAAAATTTTCTCCGGATTTCATTCGTTGTAATTACCGAGAATTTATACATTAATACCGTCGGACTTAGTTCGAACGAAAATTTTATAATTAATGAATCTCTATTAAATAATAATAAATTTAAATATTGCTAAATATTTTTGTATTTTAAATATGTAAGTTATTTTACAATTTTATTAAAAACAAATAAAAGGTTTTTATTAAAAAGAAATAATTTATAATCGAATGATTTAAAATCAAAGAAAGATATTTAGGACTTGAATTTTTAAAATATTTTTAAAGATCTAAATTTATNNNAAATTGAATAAAATAACATATTTATATATTTATCGATATTATTATTTATATTTAGAATTTTGAGATCTGGATTATATAATTAAAATATTGTTCCTCATAAATTTGTTTCAATAATGAAAATTGTAGTAGAAATAAAGTTTACAAAATTATGACTTCCAATTTTAATCACGAACCTAATAATCACAATGATACCGATAAATAATATTAATATCGATTTATCTATTTATATATTCATATATAAAATTATTATATAATAGAAATATATATGTCGGCGAGGGGTTCACTACAGTTTCCACAAACTACAAACTTTTTAATTCGTTTAAACAACAGTGTCTCAAATTATTAATATATATAAATATATAAATAATTTTAATTCACTCTTTCTTTTTCTTTTTATCATATATATTGTGAGGAATATTTGGTGTGTGGATGTTTTTGTGTAGTTTTTGTATGTTTAAATGTTGTATGTTGATTTGGGATTGTGCCTCTCCTAACCAGATGGATTGTCAATATTTAATTTTTATAATCTGAAACTAATTTATTTAAAATTAGATTTAATATTCAAATTTTTAGTTTTTATTATTGTACCTTTTAAATAATTTTAATGATTTTATTTTTGTAAATTTTTAAATAATTAAAATCAAATTAATGTTTAAAAATAACTATAAAAATATTTTATTTCAGGCAATAAAATTTAAAGTAAATATTTTTAAATAAAATATTTTTCTCAA
>MQRK01240873.1:21853-32775 GCA_001938485.1 Girardia tigrina | reverse complement strand
TTTCCATATGAATTATTATTAATATAAATATCTACTTACAATTGTAAGTAGATAATATGAGCGTTAGTGAGGCAGGCAGGCAGGCAGGCAGGCAGTGAGTGACTTGGGCTTTTATAATAACATATATTCAGAAAAACATTTTTTTCAAACCAATATTGACTTTTTTTATATTGATCACTTTGTTTACGTGATTAAACTTGAAAAATTTCATAAACATTCTTCTCAAGTCACTGAATATTTATTTTTTCAAGTGTCCTCAAACGAGGACGGCCGACGTAAATGGGTTAATTAACTTTGGATCTCAAGGTTGAATCATTTATGTAATTGGATCGAAAACTTTGCCTTTTTCACAATTGCTTGAAAAACAGGACTCAAATATATAATTAGTTTGCATTTTATTATTTGAAAGGAATAATCAGAATCAATTTTCCAGGAAAATGCAATTCGTAAAATGAATATAAAATTTACGAAATCAAAGTTATAACTGTCCACTTACATTATAATCTATAGATAATACAATTTTGCTATCATATAGGGTGGAGGAACAATAAATGACTTTTTATCTTCCGTAAAACTTTGATTTAACGCCGCAGCATTTATTTTAGATGCTGATTCGAAGACTCGGAGTTAAATCGAGGAAGATATTTAATCAAAGTAATACGATATTTTTATTGTAATAAAACAGTGGTATAAATATGTGTTGCACAGCCAAACACTTTATGCATTTCTAGAGACAAAGATAATATGTTATGGTTTCTACTTCTTTTAACCCCCAAGCGACTGCTGCTTTTATCACCTTGTTGGTCGCCTCCAGCTCTGCAAGATTGATGTGAGCGACATCGTTCTCCTTGCGAAGCCATGACGCATCTTCTACAACTGCTCCTCCTATCTCAATAGAGATACCGGTTGCGATTGAACTCGCGTCACACCACACTCGGCCTCGATTTTGATCAGTACTTCCCACCTTCCGTTCACTGGGTCTTCGTTTTTGAGCCATCTCCAGCTTCATTGCGATATCCACTGCTCGCGTTAAGTAAGTAGATATCATCAAACTATAAATAAGAAAATAATCTTACCCAAATTATTAAAGTAACAATATTATTTGTTTCCTCCTACTGACTCATTTTTCCTTTTGTGTGATTTTTGTACTATATTCATTTTTTACCTTCCGTTACAAAGGTATATTACTTAATACATTTATTGTTACGAAGTTTTATTTCAATTCTTTTATTATTTATTTTCATTTGTTAAAGCGAGTTTATTGTTGTCATTGATATTTACTACAGTCACCTCGCTTTATAATGTTTATACATAGTATTAATAAATCGTCTAAAGAAGTTGTAATTTGTGCTGTGGAATGTCCCTGTATCTTAACATGTTAAGGTCCTAAACTGAATATAATTAAAAAAAATTTTAATAAAGAAATACCTTACCCTCCTAAAAATACATTACAAAAATATATAATAAACATTTAAAATTTAAATTAATGTGTAGATCAATCCCTTCATAACTTCCCTTTTGTTTGAGCTCAGTGCTCAGGGACTCAAGGTAGTTATTAGGGATAATTTGTAAATAGTATAAATATTATTATTATATAATAATCTGTATAACTAATATTGATAATATCATTTTAGTATTATTATTTATTATATTTACTAATATTTAAATTTATATAATTAAAATTATGATTATTTCATTATTAATATTATTACTATTTTATTATTATTATTATTTTAGTATTATTACTTTAGTATTATTGTTATTAGTAGTAGTAGTACTATTATTTTATTAATATTGTCATTAGTATTATTATTATATTTACTGCTGTTTATTATTACTATTTTTTTAGAATTATTATTATTGAATTTTTATTCAATTAATTTGGAAATTATTATTATTATAAAAAAATTAATTATTAAAATTATTATTATTTTATTATTGATTTATTTCCTTTGCAACGAGTTTTTCCTTCTTCCTCAGGGACCCGTTCATTAAGGGGGCACTCCTAAGTTAGTCGGAAAAAGCCGTTAGAAGCTTAAAAAATAATTAATTTATTATTATCATTATTTTTTTATTATTATTATTAATTATTATTATTTATTACTATTGTTATTTTATTATTATTTGTATTTAAAAATTATTTTAATAATATTTATTTTAATTTTATTAAATTTCATATAACAAGTATTATCATTTCTATTTATATTATTAGTGTTGATATTATTATTTTATTAATATTCTTATTATTTTTGATTTATTATATTATACTATTATTGTTATTATCATATTAGTATTAGTAACATTATATTATTATTATATTATTATTTAAATTATTATTATTATTATTAAAATTATTAAAAAAATATATATTATTATTACTAAAATTATTATTATAAAGAAAGAATATATATAAAAAAGGGGCACTCACTTTTAGAAAAATTTTGGAAATAAAATGAATTGAGCAACTATGCTCATTCATTTTATTAAAATTTGAACGAGGCAATTATGCCCAATTATTTTCGACTGTTCTGATTGATTGGGCAATCATGCCCATATGACATCTGTGTCAGTTTTAATTTAACGGGCAATTAAGCCCATTTAAACAAATTCATAAATTTTTAACAATAAATTTTAAATTAAATTTAAAAAAGAATTTTTTTAAATAATTTTTTATTTTTAACGGTTATTTTTTATAACAATTTAAACGGGTATAAATACCCCAAATTTTTTAAAAATAGGAACTCAAGAATAACTCAAACAGATTTCATTTTTAAAAATTTATATCGAAAAATCATTTATTAGAAAACTATTCGAATTATATTTTGGAATCCTCCATAGTTATTTATACATTGTACTATTTGTAAGTAGCATTTATGCCACTTTCATTATTATCACATTCTAAAGCCATAATTTAATACCACCAAAAATTTATTAATATTTACAATTCATATACGTAAACAAATTTCTTGTTAATTCAATTATTTCGCCCAAAATTAGTTCATTAATTTTTTTCAATTAAATTTTGAAAATATACAAAAATTTAAATCTAAAATAATCTTACATTTTTTTTACAAAAATTTTACAATATTAAATCTTAATTAATCTTATATTTTTTACAAAGAATTTTACAATATTAAATCTTAATTATTCTTATATTATTTACAAAGAATTTTACAATATTAAATCTTAATTAATCTTATATTTTTTTACAAAGAATTTTACAATATATAATCTTATATTTTTACAAAAATTTACTCTTATAAATAATTTACATTTTCTTACAAAAATTTACAAATTTTTAATGTAACCAAATTTTACATTCTTACGAAACTTAATCATAAAACTAATTGTGCGATGAGATGATAATCGAAAATAATAATTTCGTTAATTCGATTTTTATATTTTGTTTAAATATTCCGGACTTTGTGAAAAACGTGTTTTTTAGATTTTATACAATTTAGGAACGTGTTGTTCATTTTCATTCTCTACAACACTAATTAATTTAAATTTACAATAACCATTTTATAAAAAAAATTATTTCTGAAAATATTAATCCGTTAATTAAAATTTATTTAGCTTATTCTATAACTTTTATTAAAATATGTTAATTGTTATTACTGTAAACATATTTTAAATAAGTATTTATTATCATATTTTTACTTACATTGTAATTGTTAATTTATTTCTTTTAAATTTTCAAATTAAAAAAAAATAATAAACTATTTTGGCGAAACTTAAAACTAACCCCTCATACTATTCAAAAAAAATTCTGTGAGTCAATCGAATAAAGTTTTTCAATCAGATTTCCTTTGAGTTTTTACTATTATTAATATTTTGAAACTAATCTCCGACGAGATTCATTTGGATTGAAACCTCAAGAGAGGGTTAATCAAATTAATAAACTCATTACAAAGTTGGAAGAACCTTTTGAAAAAGGAGTCAGACATTTATAATTTGAAAGCGTAATTGAAGTAATTAACAAAAAATTATTTCGAATACCCAACAAAAATTATTTACTTATTTGGGATAACAGAAAATAATATAAAAAGCGTTAAAAATATTAATTCAAAGTTTCGAAAATTGCTTTTGTCCTGAATTTTAAAATAAAGGTGTATTTAACTAGGGAAATCGGTAAAACATTATGTTATTTTATAGATAGTTAAATATACGAATATTGTGAAAAGAAAAACTTTAATCTGTCTTCTTTCTTTTTTGCTGATTTTAGAATAACTTTCTAGACGATATATTCTGTAAAGGGGTTTGATTTGTTTTTTCCTGGTTTTAGCTGTTGCTTTAAGTATCTGATGTGAGCGAATTTTCTAGAATTTTAATAAATATATTCCCCTGTAAATAAGTTTTTATTTTTCTTTCGATCGATTTAGTTCCTATTGATTTAATTTTTTACGATTCTAACAGTTTCTTAGTTTAAAAATAAAATAAATAAATCAAATAAAAATATAAAAAAATAAAAAAAACAATAAAAATCGTAATGCACGTATACAAGTAAAATATGTAAATATAGATATTAACTTTTAAATGTATATTTTTATAAATATTTTGTCAATATATGAGTAATCAATTTACTTCAAAAGAAAATTTGAAAACTTTTTTTTAAAATAATTTATTTATTTAAAATTGAAAGGTTTTGGAATTCAATTTAATCGACTTTTTGTATTGCTTCAGAGATTCTAAAACAGCGGTGTCACCTTATAATGGATATTTACTTCCAAACACACGAAACATTTTGGATAATCTACCTCTTTCTGACAACGAGATGAACGATGATATTTCTCAATGCAAATCCAAAAATGTTGGTTTTGCTCAACTATTAGTCTCTCCTTTCAGAAAACCATCTATAACCAGGCAAAAAAGTCCCAAAAGTCAATCAACAAGAATTCAAGTTCGACAAAATCTTTCGCATGATTGTTCAAAAATGAGTACAATTTAAAGTTAAATCAATAAATAATTTATTTAATTTTAGGCCTTGCTAAACTTAGCTGTTCCAGTTTAATTTGGTTAGCCGACTTAATAGGGCCCATTCAAGCGTCTAGTAGAATCCTGTGTGAACTTTTAGCTCAATATTTATCGTGCTACCAGAATTTCAACTTTGATGAAATTTTAATTGATTCAATCGATCAATCACTATCTAGTTTTGTTACTGGAACTTATGATTCTTGTATTCAAGCAGATTTAGAAACCGCTGCCATTTTCGATTGCCTAAGAGAATTTATCGCTTTATACGGATTATCGGTCGTTGAATATCAGTTTCGACATTTCCTGAGCACTCTTCTTGATAATACAAAATTTTTAACTGACAATTTTGGAGAAGATCGAGAAAGAAATCTTGTTTGTTCGGTATCATTATTGCGCTTTTTAGGAATGGTTATACCGGATATTTATCTGGAACCATTTTTGTCGGTAATTATTTTTGATTTTAACACTTATTTAGCATATCATGTGAAAATAATGTTTCATTACAATTATAAATTTTCAAAATTGCACAATTTATTTCTTTATTTGATTTTAGAAGTAATTTTTTAAGATATAGTTTACGTATTTTAACCGATATGTGTGAACTGAGTTTTTCGACTTTAGTTGTTGTTATGTATTTATATATATATATATATATGTGTGTGTGTGTGTGTGTGTGTATGTGTGTATATGTGTTAGAAGACTTCGAGACTGTCATAATATTTATTAAAGACCATAAAATGAGGAATATCATCAGTATATATATATATATATATATATATATATATATATATATATATATATTGATTAATGCCGTCATCAATCTGGGTCAAACATACACTCATTCATTTCACCATACACACAATTTCGCTCGTGACCTATTACATAATAATACAAAGATCACACCAACAACATCCCATATATAAATTACGCAAGATACATTTATTAGTTTTGATAATAATTCTCCTCACATCCCCCTCGGTTTAAAAAGTCGTATCCATTCAACGTTTCTTACAATGGTATGCCCCACATCAAATCTAATTATATATCTTTTATCATGTCTCTTCTCAACAATTTTAGCTGGTCCTTCATATCTATCTTCGGTTTTTGACACATTTGGTTTTTTGATCAGTACCAAGTCACCTACTTTAAATTCTCTTTCGATAAGTTGTTTGTCATCTTTATTATCGTTATTATTATTTTCTACGATTGCCTTATACAATTTTGATCTTTTCTCTTGTCGTATTTTTACGTATTTAATTTCATCATCTTCTTTGTCGGTTTCGTCATACCATTCTCTTGAAATCTTCTTGCCAAAAACGAGTTCTGTTGGGCTCATTTTTATTGTACTTTGTACAGTACCATTGATCATGAATTCTACTTCAGGCAGAATTTCTGTCCAATCTCTGCCTTTTTTGTCTTTCAATGATATGTGGATGACATCTCTTATTGTCCTAAATTGTCTTTCAATCTACCCATTACTAGAATGATGATAAGGACTAGAGAATAATATTTTACTTTTACAATTTTCTGCTAACTCTTTTACTAGTTTTGATTCAAATGATCTACCGCAATCACACATTATAATTTTTGGAGCGCCAAACTTTAAAATTAATTTATTTTTCAAAGTATTTGCTACAGTGTGTTCTCCTTGATCTAGAACTGCAGAGGGCCTTGAATTCCAGTAAATTCGTAGAATCTTTGAATTTTTTCTATATTATCTCCGACATTGAATATTTTGGGAGTGGGGACAAAAGAATTTAAGTGTCCTGGCATGGTCGCCATGTTATTAGAAGACTTCGAGACTGTCATCATATTTGTTAAAGACCATAAAATGAGGAATATCATCCGTATATATATATATATATATATATTGATTAATGCCGTCATCAATCTGGGTCAAACATACACTCATTCATTTCACCATACACACTATTTCGGTCGTGACCTATTACATAACAATACAGAGATCACACCAAAAACATTACATAGATAAATTATGCAATATGCATTTATTAGTTTTGATAATAATTCTCACAATATATATATATATATATTGGTTAAAGCTTTTTCAAATTTTAATTTTATAAATTTATGGATTGTCACTTTAATTGTCACGGGTATAAAAACTCGTACATTGGAGAGACAATCGTTCATCTAAAAGTCCGGATTAGTGAGCAATCACAATCAAATCGATCACGTACGGTTCTGAATCATTGGTTATGTTGTAAAAATAGAGTCTCATCAATGTAAAAGGAGGAGTTTTCTGTTTTATAGAAGGACTTTGATTCACATTTCAAAAATCATACATATAAAACTAACTTTTTATAAAGCTAACAAATAATAAATTATAATTGCTGATGATGGAATACGACATTTTGAAACATATTCAATAATCAATTTCTTAAAAAAAGCTGTTGTCTAAATCAAAACAGTTAAAACCAGATGCACGAATTTATTTTTTTTTGTAATAAAACTCTCCTTCGACGATCCACCGATTAAAACAAATGGATATTTATTTTCCTCGAATTACACCTCCCCTTGCCATCAAGGCACACACGCACACGCTGTCCTTGCACTGGAGAGTCCCGTTGGTCCCCGGTCGCTGTAATCCGGAACATACGAAATCTTCAAACCGTTTCCGCCGCACGATCGTCCGATGTGGCCTCTGCTCCTTGTCTTTGCTTCTCGAAGTCTGGCTGAACTCTGTTTCACCTTCCTGGTTGTCCTTCGGTCATTCATCGTCGTCTTCGGAGCTATCACTGTAGACTGGTGTTTCCGAGCTCCGATGGCTCACCCCTGGCATCTTTGATTTATTATTTGCCGGTTCTGAATCTTCTTTAGGAGCAAGCCTGACATGTGACACGTGGAAGGGAACTCCGTCAATCAATACTTGATGAGGCCACCGGAATCCGTCTACTACCGCTCGTCTCCACTGGGTTGTGCATCTTGAGTTTGCCGGTTTGACAAAAACTTCATCTCCTACGTGCAATTCCGCGTTGTTTTCGATTTTTCAGATTTCGGGGAACCGGTCTGCAAAATTAATCGGTAATGACAGTCGCCTTTGCTGTGCAAAAACGGTTGATGCCGGAATTATGCCGCCTGAATTTGGGGTAGCATTGTACAATGCCACCATGTCCTCGATTCTGTTACCGCTCCGCGCTGCCATGTGCTTAATGGTTCGGTGACAGCGCTCGACAATCCCGTTTCCGCTCGGCCGATTTGCACACCGAAAAAGGATCTCGACCCCCATTTCCGTCAGTAACTTCCAAATTGCTGCTCCTCTGTTAGTCGCAAAGTTGTCCATTAGAAGTTCCTTTGGAGGTCCAAATTCATTAAATACCGCCTTAACCACGATACTTATCTCCTCATCGTTTTCTGACTTGATTTTTCTCCATACTGTGAACTGGCCCGGTCCGCAGTCGATAATCACCAGGAACTTTCCATCTGTGTTATGCATCACATCCGTAGCAAGTCTTTGCCACGTTTTCTTTACTCCCAGTTCAGATGCACGAATTTATTTTTAAATAAAACTACTCTTCGACGATCCACCGATTAAAACAAATGGATATTTATTTTCCTCGAATTACAAAAGCTTTAACAAAATTATTTTTTAAAAATATCAAAATAGAATTCACAAGGGATAGAAAAGGTATTAAAATAGGATGAACCATTTGCATTGCGTATGAGAAGTTTCATCTCAATGATTAGCCTTTGACTGACTGTCCGTTATCTTGTAAAGTTTGGAACGATAAAGAAAACATCGTTTTCTCAGTATAATTGATTGCTGTCAATTTTATTAAATTAAACTATTATTAATTTAAACTATTTATTAATTTAAACACAAAAAAGCACTTTCACTTTAAACACCAAAATCAAATTGAGGAGAGAAAAGCAATTCCATATTGAAATATGTAATTCCAGGGGAAAATATTTTCAAATTGAACTTATTCCAGGAAATTTTTTCAAATTATGCAATTTTTTTCTTACAATTTTAAAGCAGTTGAAATTTTTAAACTTCTGATCGTTTGGATCGTGTTATTTAAAAAAAAATCGTGTAAAAATAGAATTATGTGTATAATATTTTAAGAAATTGAGTTAAATTATAAATAAATATTAGGAAAAAATTTTGGACAACTACTTACCGTTAATTATAAAATGTATTGGGAATATGACCCATCCATTTCCCAGTGGCGTTCGAGCCCGTAAAGTCTTGTTCCATAAAACAATTGACTTAGTTTATTTATTATCATCAAGAATGAAATACGATCAAATTCAGTTGAGTATGGGCAACATTTTGAAGTTATTGTTCGAATTATTTAGCAAAACATTCGTCTTAAATATGGATGCAAATGTTGTTTACAGACAAGTACCTCTTGATTGGATTACATCAGATACAGGTAACTCTACAATAACAAAGTATAGTTTTTGATTACTTATTTTTATAGATAACGAAGCATCTAAATATCTTGTAAATTTCATATCAGATGCTAATGATTTCAGTATTCAAAGGTTTTTCTTGTTTATAAATAATCTTAACTCTAGTTTTTGAAACAGTGATCAGTCTAAATCGATATCTACTTCTATTCCATCTCCTCTCATTTCTGAGAGACATCTTGCATTTGAAGAAATGAAAAATGTCATAACGACCGAGCTTGCCAATGTTCTTTATATAACATTTGCTAAACTATTAGGTATAATTTATTATTTGTTTTATTAAATTAAAAGTAGTGTTGATAAGTTATTTAAAAGACAAAAGCGATCATCAAAATTTAATGCGATTAAGTTCCCAATCATCAGGCGAAACAATACTGATAAACTGACCTTTATATATCGAAGGATTATTTACGTAATCATTTCGTTCTCACTAAAACCTCAGAATATTTTCAATAAAGTAGTAGAGAATGGTGTTTGCACGTTGATTTTTGAACCAAGAGTCTTAATCATCAATGCTGCATACATCACCCTGTCTAAGTAATTATGAAATTGTGAACACAAAATTTTAAAATTACTTAAATCTATCTAAATATTTTTTTCACTGTTGAGCAATGTAACTGTTACCCTCTTTTAGAATTTGTATGTAACATCACACCCACTACATTTAAACTGGTAAACTAGATTAAAACGTAAACTGATAAGATTGGTGGATTTACTGCTAAACTTACTTCCTATTTTACGTGACTTCGAAAGGATTTTTAGGTTTGATAGATTCTCTTTGTCAATTTTTTTAATCCAATTCTTGTAAACGGATTCATGTTTTAAATATTTTTTAAATGAATTTTAAAATGGTGATCTACAAATCAACTTACAAACACCATCCTCTTCTACTTTATTGAAAATATTCT
The DNA here is from genome assembly GCA_001938485.1 of Girardia tigrina. Taxonomy (NCBI): domain Eukaryota; kingdom Metazoa; phylum Platyhelminthes; order Tricladida; family Dugesiidae; genus Girardia; species Girardia tigrina. The sequence continues at coordinate 22,459 of MQRK01240873.1, read as the reverse complement.
GAGATTTTAGTGGTTACAAAATGATTACATAAACTGATTAGGTAGACTTTTAATGAAATCTTAAAATTTTTAATAATTATTTTATTTAAAAAGATACATATTATTTGTAATTTTCATTAAGTACAAATTTTTTCAAATTGTTATTACTAAATTTTGATTGTTATTGCTAACTCTTCTCATTAATCTTAGTTCACTCAATAGAGTTTAAAGGTAATCCTGCAAATGTTAATAAGAGTAATTATTGAAGAGAGAAAAGAAAATTACAAAATCAGGACGATTATATAAAAATTGTGTGCAACCTAGAACAAATAACAAACATAATGTAACAGGTTATACCCCAAAACAGCGAGTTACAAAACAGCGAATTACATAACAGCGAATGTCAAAACAGCGAATGTCAAAACAGCGAATCATCAAAACAGCGAATTACAAAACAGCGAATTCTCAAAACCGCGAATTACAAAACAGCGAATTCCAAAACAGCGAATCATCAAAACAGCGAATCATCAAAACAGCGAATCATCAAAACAGCGATTCATCAAAACAGCGAATCATCAAAACAGCGAATCATCAAAACAGCGATTCATCAAAACAGCGAATCATCAA
>MQRK01240873.1:735-16664 GCA_001938485.1 Girardia tigrina | reverse complement strand
GCTCGACCATTTCTTGTTTCACTTCGGAATCGAGTTTTGAGCTGCGCATAATCATAGGCTTCCTCAACAAGCATCAAAACGAGATGAACTTTTTGCTGATCCGTATACGTCATTTGAATCAAATTTTAGGGTAAAACTTTCTAAGTTCATTTAAAAAAACGCTTGTTAAATTTTTCGTTTCAAAAATTTTTTTTAATTTTTGATGTTTTTTTTTATTTCTTTTATATACCATCAGAATTTGGCGACGCTCAGGATTCTAAAAATGTATACTTTACCTATAAAAAAGTAGGTGGATAAAAAGATCCAATAGAAAAGTACCTTGGAGTTTATTTTGCGTCACCCTGTATATTGGTATATTCCCACCCTCTCGATTCGTCCTCGTCGCGGTTCTGGATAACAAACAAAATCGACAGGTTGTGCCTATCAACAAGCTCCTAAAACTGCATTATAATAAATCACTAAAGATACTTTTTAAGTTAATTTAGAGCGTTGAGGTAACTCGCAAAACAATAGGATCTTGGGTTGTGTTTTAAGGTATGTATATTGAATATAACAGAATTCGATGATCAAAAAGTTCTAAGTGTAAAATAGAAATTTATTGTAAAATACGTGAAGAAGATTAAGTTTCAATATTAATAATATTTAAAAATAAATGTTTTAGATAAAATGAAACTTGTAATTAAATAAATTTAAAACAAAACGAATTAGATATAAGATCTGAAAAATAGTTTAACAGAATTTATTAAACTTAAAAAAATATAAACAATATGGAAAAAACTAAATATTATTATAAATAGTAAATTTTAACGAAGTTTAATAAAAGTTTATTCAAAAGAAAATAATATATTTAAAAAAAATATATAACATTAAGTACAATATTATTATATAAATATTTGAAAATAGTTTATGTTTATAATTTAATTAGTTTTAAATTAAAAAATTAAATAAACAAAATTCGAAAATAATTTATTTACAAACATTTATATTTAAAAATATTTTGAAATTACTAGTTTGAGCAAGAAAAATTAAAAATCGTTCCTATTAAGTCGTTCCTATTAAATCGTTCGATATTAAGAAAACCAATTAGAACGATGGCAAACGATGAAAGACTTTCTGAGAGTCATAATGACTCTAAATAAAATTGCAATAAAAATTCAAATGAGACTTGTCTAAATGTTCTTAATATCCACTATTTTCTATCTAGAACAAAATTATTGCTTTTTAAAGTAAACATTTTACATTCATTTTAATAAAATCTTATTTCTAAATTTATTTTAAACATATTTTTTCTTCATTGTACTTTGCGTTTACGATCACGATCATAGAAATAAACGATTAAAAGAAGAGAAAAAAATATACAATTTAATGGAACTTGTTTATCTAAATAACAAACAAGCTATATTTAATAATTCAAACAAAATTTATATCAAAAACGCATTCAAGTCATATATTTAAGGACAGAACAGATTAAATAACTTGTTGTGCAATAATACCTTGATCCAAGCGCTAGTGTTACAGCACGAGAATGATACGTCCAAATCCAATAATTATTCTTCTCCAGATAAAGTAAAGCAACAAAAATTGGAAGAATCGTTACAAGTTTGATATTTATTTTTTAATTTATTACAATTTTCTTTTGATATTAATTATTTAGTTCTTTAAATGCCAAGTTGAAATTGCAATTATTGTTAATAATGTTGAATATATTATCCATTTAGATATTATTGGACGAAAATAATAGTACTTTGTACAAGTATTTTTCGCAAATTTTGTAAAATTTTCTTGAGATAAGGTTAAAATTATCTCTACATTGTCTTCTGTCGGTAGGAGTATTTATTTAACCTCGTTTGCCAATTCTTCTGTCGTATTGTGACGTATTGTGTCGTATGCGACCCCTAGTTAATGGTCTAAATAGATGACTATCACATACAACAAAAAAAGCTTCTTTTATATTAGGTCTGCCAAAAAGTTGTAATACACCATAGAAGAAATATTTTTTGCAAAATATTATTTAAACAATAAAAAATATTCACCAAAGTACAAGCCATCATTATCCCCTACTACTTGTCATCTATATACTAGCTTACGGATCTGCTCGAAGTACCATTCCGGCTTATTTGAATCAAAGAACACGTGGTATACTTCATGAATTTCGTCAATTGACTGGAATTTGCACCCTTTCATGAAATTCTACATTGAACGAAAGAGACCCTGATCAGGTTGGGAGCAGTCTGGACTATAGGGTGAATGCAGCATAACCTCGACTCCATCCATTTGTTGGAGTTTGTCCTTGGTCTTTTTGGTTGTGTGCGGTTTGGCATTTTACTGCTGTATCAAGACTTGTTTTCGGTTGATAAGAGCCTGATACTTAGACTTCAACTAGTCATAAAGATGCAAATCATGATCTTCGCGAATCAGTTACGCTTCGTAATTAACGGCATTAATTGATCCTTCTGAACGCAAAGCTTGTCCCTATTGGGGTTGACAAGATGCACCCATTTTTCATCTGATGTGAAAAAATCTTTTCCAAAAACTAACGTCGGAAGAATTTTTGAACAATTCACGGTTGGCAGTTTGTGCTGAAGTTAACTCATTTTAATTTGGCTTCTTGTGCACAAAATTCAATTGGTGCAAGTGATTTGATATTGTTTGGTGTAAGACACACATTTCTTTTGCAAGTTCACGACTTCTACTCAATGGTTTGGCATGCAAATCTTTGGTGTAATCTTTTGTTGATCGGTCGGAACGGGACTGATCCTTTAAGCTCCTGCCTCAGATATAAATCGTTTGTATTATCTTACAATTGTAGGATGCTTGACTTTTCTCTGACCTTCAGCATCACGTTTTTTGCAGCATCTCTAATTAATACGTTGCGCAGTACCGGATCAAAGATAAAAACTCTATTTGATCAATTTCCATCTTGTATCTTATTTTGTACATACTAATATTAAATGTACAAAATATACAATGTATAAACAAATCTTTAAAAATATTAATTATTAGAGATTAGCATTATAATATTATGATAGTGTATTAGTTTATTTGCAACAAAATGTTTTTTCTTCTATGATGTATTAGAACGATTTGGCCAACCTAAGAATACATTTAATTTGAAGAACCTCACGGTTGTGCAAAGGAAAATCGAGTTGGATGAGACCGAAATGCGATGATAATTATAATGATTAATTTTACAAGTAACAGTACAATAAATTCACGCTTAATTACAATGGCTAACTTTTAAGCTTTCTTAAAATTTTAAGAACATAGATTTTGGAATTCAAAAGGTATTAAAAAATTCAATTTAGTTAGTAACTACACAAACGTTGTCATATTTCTTGAATCACAAATAATATTTTGTGAAGAACAGTGTATCAATGAAGTCAAGATTTACTCTGACCATGTCTTAACACTTGACAACTATCTCCCACTATCAAGAAATACTTTGATATTTCATGAGTATTACTTATAACTACCTCTTCAATATTTTACGAAGAATCAATGAAAGATGTGATTGTAAATTAGAAGGCCGATTGAAACAGAACTTCACACAACAAAAATGTCTCTGAACATAAATATAAGTGCTTTTATCAAAGGATTTTTAATTTTTTTTGTAACCTCACTCTTTGTTCTATGAAAGATGTAGGCCAAAGGGGGAGCTTTAACAAATAGTTACCAAAATATTACCAATAAATAAATATCGCCGCTTATAGCTATTAAAAATTCTATATTTTATAACCAATTTAATTACAAAACTATTTCTCAATAAACTTCAATAAAAAAAAGTAAATAACCGTACAATAGATAATGATCAGTTTGATAATTTGTAATAATAGTCTGTTTCAATCAAGATCTTCAAATATTCTTCTGGATAAATAATTTCTGACAATTATTTATTTATTTCAGGATTTAGATAGCAGTCTCGAAATAGATAATAATCTTCGGACAATATTATTTTTGATTTAATGATATTGATTTTTTTTTACATTGAATTTTTATTTTAAATTCAAATATTCCATAGAAATATGGAAAGTCCAAATTAATATTTATTAAGAATTAATTTACTTTCCGCCAAAAGTAAATTTAATTTCGCCTCTGACATTTAGTGGAGGCGAATAAAAAAAATACAAAAAAATTAAAAAAAATTAAAAATAAACGACATACCCAAATAAAAAGGGTAATAAATAAAAAAAATAAGCAATGTCGAAAAAAAAATAAAAAAGGCATAAATCAAATAAACATATTTTACCATGATAAAAAAAATACGTAACATCGCATATACTCTCGACAATAACTTTATCGCTGACCATTCTGACACATACGAAAGAGACCCCAACACTCAATTAATTTACCTTAGTTTTACCTCAACAATAAAAATACTTCAAACAATCATTCCTGTCTCTCAATAAAAAAAATTATTCTTTTTTTTGTGTAAGGCCTTTACATTTTTCATTTATTTCTCAGAAGGCGTGTGTTGGTATGAATATTCTCAGCAAACTCTTTTATAACGATGTAAACGTCCACATAAAAAGTAACTTAATAATCATTGTGTACTACGCTGTCCCCAAAAAAGTGAAGTTTTCAAAATGATTTGTCTTACTTTTCAAAATGTTTCCCTGCCATTTTTTGACAATCGGAATAGTTTTAGGTAGGCTATATGCTCCAAAGATTCCAATAGAAAGGAGATAGTTGACTATATATGTAGTATTAAAAACACAAATAATGTATTTGCAGATAAAATTTGTACATCAATCAATTTTAACCCCTTTACCGTGTGTCATGAGTTAACTCGTCATATGAAATCTTGGGCTTAACCGTTCATCACGAGTTAACTCGTCTTCAGATATATAAAAGTCGTCTGTGTGCCATGCGTCCCGAGTTAACTCGTCCTGATACAAAAAAAGCATTGGAAATCAATAACAATGTAGAGAGAGAGGCTAAACTAACAGCCAATTCAACAGCAGATGATAAAAAAATTTTTTTTTCACGGTAAAGGGGTTAACAATGATGTAATGAATATGTAATACAAAAAGGTCTTAATTGGTATTTTGAATGATAAAACAAATAAAATAATCTGGTTAAAAGATTTTCCTCTTTCTAAATGCTCTTGTCTTTCTGATAATAGTTTTTGTTTAACGACTTGGGTTAAATGTTTTATTAGGTAAAGTACATTTTTATTATATGATCAAGAAATATTTTCTTTTAAATGTGCTGCGTTGCGTTTCACGTATACACTTATCTAATCGAAGCTACTTGATACTTTTATGTGGTATTTATCATTTTTTAGTATTTCACATCATCCATAATGAACCACAGAAGACGTCATTTAAGTGATTGTTGGAAACAATATTGGATTCATGAATTAGGATTAAGCGATTCCGAGCCTTTCGATATCAAACAAATGTGTCTTGGAAAATTTGATGGTTATTTTGTACATGTAATTCAATAGTTTATATTGAAATAGGTCATAATAATTCTGTCAAAGGTTTTGATGTACTTAATTGTGAAAATGGGTTTCTTTCGTATGGCAAAGATAGAGTAGTTAAATTATTTTCTTGTGCTGATGTTGACTATAACAACGTTTCTAATGATATCGTTGCAAGATTCAATTATAGTCACCAAAAACCAGTTACAGATGCTATGTTTATTGAACAACTAAGGTTGGCAGTTTCTGTTGATGGGTTACTTCATTTATGGGATCCTTTCGTGGGGAAAAAAGTAACATTTTCTATTTATGCTTTTCGAATTATGCACAATTTTAAAGATACATGTTAGTTCACTTGGAGTTTCAATACCAAATTGGAGTATAATGTGCCAAGTGCCGCCATCAAACTTCCAAGTTGTAGTAGGTAATGCCGACGGAAGACTTCAAATTGTCGATTTACGATCATGTATTGCAACATATTCTTTTAATTTAAATCTACATAACGCTAATACATCTGTACATGGCGACTTTGCAACGAGTATGGGTATGTAATACATGCTGCAGGCGATATTATTATGATTTTATTATTGCCAAAAAGGTATTCCTGGTGGAGTAATCAAAGAAATATCTGTTTCTCCAGATGGTAACCAATTGATAATGGGAAATTCAGAAGGATTCATCAGTATCGTTGAACTGCGAATGAGTAAATTGCTTCAGAATTTCAGGCCTCATCAAAATGAAATTTCTCAGGTCTTTAATGAATTATATATTTACTTAACACTTCTGTTTATTTATTAATAATTTATTGTGTTGTTCTTGGTACACTAGTATTAGGTTGTCCGAAAAGTTATTAGCGTTTACCGTCAGTAATTTCAGTTTTGAATAACAATTAAAGACAAAAATTTCATAGTACGATATATTCTTTTCTATCACTTTTATTTAATGCCATGAGGCGAAGAAATCTGTGATAGCTGTTTTCACATCCTTATCGCATGTGAATGGGTACGCAGAAGAAAATGGGCAAACGAGTGGAACAGTTAAAAATCGGAAGGGAAAAATGTTTGGTCTATATACAAGATGCGACAGGACTTCAATACCTGATAACTCCTGTATCTTCTGCTTAACCTTACAAGAAGTATTGGCTTCAGCATTCTTATGTTGGAGAAGTGTTTTTCTGCGATTCACCAATATGAAGTACTGTGCTCAGAGCATCGTGAACGTGATCAAGCTGTTCGACGTAGAGATTGGCGCTTATGCGCTGACAATCTAATGATGCTTTTTAAAGGACTGAGTTCTTCTAGCAGTGTGCGAATATTCAAACTGGGCTACTGTTCCATCAAGATGCGCATCTCCACCTGATTTACCGCCGATGGTTTCCCTAATTTTAATTCATCTTCAAGTAACATAGCTTGAAGCGCTTGAACTGTGTAGCTGTGATATTCTTCACTTCATTGTGGCCTTCAACATCACAGATTTTACGTGTCATAGCTGCTGCTAGAACACCTTTTTCTAGTAGTGAATTTAAACAATTCGAATAGTCTACAAGACACATTGCATAATAAGACATTAATAAAAACAATGTTATAACATAAATGGAATCACCTATTGAAGATCTTCAAAATTTGACCCCAAAAAGTTAATGTATCATAGAAATACAAAAACAAATTTAACGGAACATGAAAATGCTTAGAAATTTTGATATAACCATGTATTTTATTTGAACCTTTTCAATTTTCTTGATTAATAATGATCAATGTTTATAATTTAAATTATCTGTTGATCAATTTTAATAACATTGATGAAATCAAATATTTACAAATGTGTTTATTGAAACAATTGAAAGATTTTATTTTTGTCAAGTATTTTTCCATTCTTTTTATTAGCTTACTTTCTATATATGTATGTTATGTCGAATTTGTGTATTTGTAACCGACTTCCTGAATTCACGAACTGCAATTTTTTAAAAAAAAATTAATTCAATTATGAAATTGATATTAATATTTAATATGAAAAAATGTGTATCTAATATGATAAAAATCAATTTATTATGAAAAAAAATCAATTTAATTTGAAAAAATATCGATTTAATATGAAACATTATTGATTTAATGTGAAAAAATATAAATTTATTATGAAAAATATCGATTTAATATGAAAAGTATCATTTTACTATGATAAAATACTTTTAAAATACAAACATTTGCAAGAAGTTTTATTAAGTATGAATAACAATTTTGCATTTGGAGTGAGTTTATTTTGTATAATAAATTTTTTTTCCTATTTAATTTATTTTTTCGTATTAGATTGATAATTTTTCATATTAAATACATATTTTTTATATTAAATACAAAATTTTAGGTTAATTTGATTTTATTTCAAATTAAATACATAATCTTTCATTTTAAATTAAAATTTTACATATAGTTAATTAATTTGGCAAAAATTGATTTTCATGAATGCTGCAATTACACACATTCGGCGTAACACACACACACACACACACACATATATATATATATATATATATATATATATATATATATATATATACAGTAGGGGACACATTATTAAAACCACCTGATATTTTCATGTTTTTTTAAGGTTTTCTCATTATTTATAAGGTTATTAGCAAATACAGTCATAGTTTTGATACTTTCTGTGTTTGTTTTATCACCCCATCAGAAAATGTGACAACTTTTAAGCCTTATACTGAAAAATTACCACAATTCTATTAGAAAATGATCACAATATAAGAAAATCAAAAAGGTAAGAAATACATGTTTTATTCCAAAATGCAAAATTTAAATATGTAAATACGATTACAAATGTTTTATTGTTCATAGAATAAGTAAAGTGAGCTCAATAAATGATAAATTAAACAATTTAATATTTTGTTTGTCCTACTTTAGCGTTTACTACTGCCTGGAGACGTTTAGGCATGCTGTCAATAGAGTTTTGAAGCTTCTGCTGAAATTCATCATCACGAAACCAATTGCGGAGGACGCTCGAAATAAGCTGATCCTTTGTTTTTCGTTTTGGACCACATCTGCCAACTCTGGATGTTGAAGGGATACCTGATGTTATTCGTTTTTTGATGTTGATGATACTTGCATGATGAATGTTGCACAAAGTGGCAATCTGCCTAATTGAAAACTTTCCACTTGATAACGAAGTGTCAACTTTTGCCACAACAGTAGAGGACAGATCACAGCGTTTAACCATGACTAATAATGATGTCTTTGTATTCAACAGGATACTAACAAAATAATCTGTAAGAAATTGATTAATCTATTATTTTCAGATAATTAATTTATTTTCCTGCCTGACAGCAACAGATCATTTTTAGTTGTAATAAATATTTTTTTATTATGAAAATGATACAGACCATATTTTAAAACATAAATGTTTGATTTAGAATAAAATGATATACTTGAAAAAATCAAAACATGATTAAATACGGAGGTTACAATAAAAATGCATGAAAATATTAGGTGGTTATAATAATTTGTCCCCTACTATATATATATATATATATATATATATGGCTTATATTTAATTCATCAGTATTTTAAATTATTTGATCAGTATTTTTTTTCTTTAAAAAATCAGTAATTTAAATAAATTAAAAGTATTTTCTTTAATTGATCAGTATATATTGATCAATTCCCTATTGATCAGTAAATAAAATAACCGATCTGTAATAAAATATGTCAATATGTATTTTATTGATTTTATTAGTAATATAATTAATTTGATTGATAATAAAATTGATTCACCGGTATTATTTCGCCTCCGAATTTAGGATAATATTTTTTGTAGTAAATTTTGTCGCCGAATATCTGATAATATTTTTGTAGTAAATTTCTTGTTGCTTAAATATATTACTTTACAACATTTTTACTTATAAAATTTTGAAATTATATTTTTTTCTGAATTTACAATAACTTGTAAGCTCTTCTTTCATGATTTCGTAAAATTTTTAATTAGTTATTTTTAGAAAGATATTAAAATGCCACAGCAATACGTTTTTAGCAACAAAAACAAATTAAAATTGACGGACAATGGTCAGTGTATACAATCGAATATAGAATCAAATTCAATTCAAAAGAACATTACCAATTTATTTCAATATTCAATGCAACATCAAGCATTCCAGAATATGTCTCAGATGAGAAAATCGATATGGAAAGAGTTAAAAATGGTTCATCTCAAGCAAAACGATGAGCAAAAAGAAAACGTAACTGGGAAATGGAACATATCTACCCATATAAAGAAGCTGCAATGGCGTTTATTTATTTATACGCAAGATTTATCATACGCAGGTTTATCTCAACTTTACGCGGATTCACTTGTAGTTTCACCAGAAATAGAACAACAATGTTTATTTAAGTACAACACAGAAGTTCACCTTCTGTTTTTTATCACTTATTTAAACAAATTTACTTTCGAATATTTAACAACATTGTTACATCACTCACTGTTCCTCAACTATTTCGAATTTTATCATAGTAAAATTTGAGCTTGACCGACAAACCGTGATTCAGATGATAACGAAATTTTGCAAATTTAACCTTAATTGATTTTCAGCAAAATAATTAGTAAATAAGTGATAAAAATCGTCATTTATGAAATAAATTAGTATTTTATTAGTATTTTCATAAAAACTTTCACGAAATTTCTTGTAAGAATCATCAAAATCATCATTATTTGAAATCAGTGTTCATTTAACGATTTTCAAAAGATTTTCAAATTAGTGAAGAACATAAAAGAGGCAGACCATTAAAAGCAATAAAAGCATTATAAATTGATATAGAGAGAACTATAAAGCATTTCTATAACTATATAGATTTAGGAAAAAATTAAATATTGTTTTAAATATACTTTTATGTAAATGAAAATTCAATATAAAAATTCAATTCTTTGACTTTTCTAATTTTACCGGTTCTTTTTCAATTAAATACTGACCAATAAAAATTATATACTGGTCAATTTTTTTATTAGTTACTGAACAAAAATAAATAATACTAATCAAATAATTAAAAAATACTGATCATTTAATATATAGCGTATATATATATATATATATATATAAGGTCAGGTAATATATGTGGCCCCTATGTTCAGAAAAAACTAGATAAATGAAATTTGTACGTTTTTATTGATCAAAAATTTATTTACCGAAATAAATAAAATAAAAATATGACTCAAAATATCAAAACACGAAAACTAAATCTAATGAATAAAAATTACAAAAGTGCTTTTCGAGCCTTTAGAGCTGCGAAAGAATTTATTAATTGGTAATAATTCAAATTTATCGCTATATCCAAATTAATATTCAGTGTTGCCAGACCATTTACACGATCCTGGGCCATTGTTGATCTCAAATAATTTTAAATTCGTTTGAGAGCGCTTAAACTTTTCTTTGTCGTTGCTACGCTTACTGGAATGGTTAAAAATATTCTAAGAGCAATAGAAATATTTGGGTAAACGTTTACAAAACCCATTTCAATAATTTCTTTTAAAAGTTCGGACGGTTTTGTGTAGCCTTTTAAGAAATATAATTTCCTCAACGATTTCTTCGCTTATTTCATTTTCATATTTATTTTGTAATTTTTTTGCTGCTACAACTAGGCTCTTCTCTTCCATGTCATTTAAATTCCATAGAACTTCAAATAAATAGAAGAAACAGCTTTAAATCTTTCCTTAATTCCATTTAATATTGCGTCAATAATCTCGTTAAATATGTTGTGAAAATATGCTTATGCAGATACTTGATATTTTATTCGGCGATTTGTCGCAAATTGTGCGACGATTTCATTATTTGCTGCAATTTTCTTTGATTCGGAAAGAAGCAAATTCCATCCATTTTTAATTTTTTTATATCTTCAATAAGTTTGTCAATATTAATTCTTTCTGTTGTCAGTGTTGCTTTCTGGGTTTGGAGAATCAGATTTGTTTGATGCAATAAAACAAGAACTTTCATACAAATTGTAGACATTAAAACACATTCAAATGATGTAAGATATTTTTAAAGTCTGAGTCTCAGCTGGAAGACTACATAGCTCAAATTCATTCACAGCTGATAATAAGGATTTTAATTGAAGGGCAACTGGTTTATCAGTGTGATACCTTCATTGACACCGCATTTTTTGGCAAACAGACTGTGTCTGAATTTTTGGCTTGTGTGCTGTGTTTATTCGTTTGTTCTTTTGTGCGATTTACTTACTGTTGTTTTTCTTATGTATCGTGTCTTTCAGCTTCGTTGTCATGCAATTTTTTTATTTTTATTTTTGTCGTTTGCCTCGGATCTTATCCGCAGATACAAAGGAAGATTGATAAAAAAATTCAATTCGTTATGGAAATATCAGAGGGGGAATTGATGAAGATTTTCGTTAGTTACTGAATCTGCAGAGGGTCTCAAATTTGAAAAGACATCGTCAACAGCACAACGATTGGTTCCATTCTCATGGACAGTCCAATTTAATAAATAAATAATAATTTTGAAAATCTAAATCAATAAAGAAATCATTAATTCAAATTATTTAATAACTATGGTTTACCTGATATAATTCTCAGTTTGTGGAATCCTTGTATGTCATTTATTATTAAAAGTTTGTTTTATAACCGAGTTTTTATTTTCTTTTGACAATTGGTTTTTATTAACGTTCTTTTACAACTAGGTTCATCCAATACTGTTCTTTCTTTTTGATTAACCTAGTTCGGTCATTGTTGAACTATTTTTATTTATGGTAAAAGTAGCGAATTTGACAAATTAGCAAATAAGTGATAAATTCGTTACTTTTACAATCAGCATCAACATAAGAAGAATTGTTTGAATAGTAAATTTGATATATAAATGCGAGTATATCATTGTTAATTTAGTCTGATAATGACGGTTGATCCGTCGAAATTAATAACAATATATTCTGACGAAAATGTTTTGTTTTTTAAAAATTCTTTGTCGTCATTTTTCAAACATTTATATGAATTTTATTCCTTATAAATAATTTTTTTGTTATTTTTTTTATTTTTCATAACTCAGATCAAATTTATGAAAAACTGGTGCATAACGAGTAGTGCCGAGCCAAATGGTAAACTTTATCTTTTCTCTCTGTCGAATTTCTCGAGAAATCACTCGGTTTATGGCTACGATCTGGGATCAATTCATTCGATAATGATATTACGAAATCAAGTCCTTGTTGGCGCTTCTCAAAATCGATTTGGGTTATTTACAAATTTATATCAGTATAAAAGTCTCAGTCGTCTCTCTTCAACTCTCTATAAAGGATATGTCACTACTGCGTCGCTACTGCTGCATAACAGACTTCTCCTTCTCGGTAGTGACACGGGAAACATTAGTCTCTGGTACTGATGTGATTATTTTTAATGCTACATCATAAGAATCAATATTTTTTATGGATTTTATGTTTTTTTTAAATTGACTTTGTATATTTTACATTATAATTGGATTTTTTATTTTTTCGTCTTATTAATAAGTTTAATTAACAGTAAAATTCCATCAAATGTCAAAAATCTGATGAGGAGAAGTAATAAAAATCAGAAGAAAAGGAAAATAATAAATTCATTTTTAAAATACATAAAGAAAGAATTATAAATTTGAGAAAGTGCAGTTTCAGGCACGCGGTGGTCGATGTTTGAAGAGGAAATGAACATGTTCACCATGAGAATATTGTTTAGGTGAAAATAGTGAAGCGCTGTTTGAAATTCTAAATCTTATAAAAGAAGACATTTATTAAAGAAATTATAAATAACGAATTCACAGGACAAGTGCTGGAACACAGAATTATAAACTTATTTACTTGACTATCAAAATAAATCTGAAGATGAAAGTTGAATCTTTGAAAGAATAAATTTTCGAGATTAAATTATGCTCTGATTATTGATAAATCTTGTATTAACTAGCGCGCTCGGCCCGCTTCGCGGCCCTCTCTTGCCGGGGGTTCAATGTTATTAGATCACGCGACTTTTTTCTGAAAGCATTTTTATTGAAAATTTCAGTGTTTCGAGTATAAAAAATCGTATAACAAAGGTTTTTATTTCTGTTTAATGCAAAGTTTGAAAATCTCGAGACAAAATGATATTTAAGAAATTACGGTTACAAAAATCGCATCATTCTATTATCAGTCTAATATTTATTTATTAATATACAATCATTTCTTTATTGATTATAAAATCATTTCAAAAATTTACCTTACAGCGTTAGTGAGGCAGTGAGGCAGGCAGTGAGTGACTTGGGCTTTTATAAGATAAGATTATGTACTCTCGCTCAAATTAATTTTACCAAACAATATGCATGTATATTATATATCATGTACTTTGTTTTTTGAAGGCGGAGAATAAGGTTTGAGATTAGAGTCAAAATTACTGTACTCCTTTTCATACATACATACACACGAAAAGCCTTAATGAATCATACGTCTATGTAAGTTCATAACAAAAGTTGTTCTGAGACGATGGAAAGGGCTCACAAGATTGAGGAAGAGGATGATGAACTGTACAATACTGACATCATTTGTGCATTTCGTTATGAATAAAAACGCTTAAAAATACATAGTGTCATAAAATCATCAAACAAGTTTAAAATATATAACAAAAATCTGATACTAAATCGCAACAAAGTGTTGAAAAAGAGAGTGCAATAACAAAAATTGTCAGTCAGTTGTACAATTATTTAATTAGTAACAGAAAAGACGCCAAGAAAAGTAAACGAAAAATCACAAATAATCAATACGACGCAAAACTAAAATAAAAATGAAAAACGATCAAATGTCTAAAAAAAATAAAACGCAAAAATATGAAAATATGGTTTATGCTTGGAAACAGCAAATTAATAAAATCTAAGAATCACAAACGAAAAAGTAAAATTCCATGTTCGCTCATTCCATAAGGTAAGAAAATAAAGGTAAAAAAGAAAATAAACGTAAATATAAATAACAACATTACAAAATACCACATTTGAAGGGTCTAATATGCAGCAGACGACTACAAAATTTAGCAAATATCTAACCTTACCAAAACAAGAAATCATCTAAATTCTAGGTTCAGTTAAATGAAATAAAAAATTGCTCTCTGAAAAATGGGGACAAAAAATTCCCACTGAGAAATGATGATTCAAAACATAATCAGAAATAAAATGAAATAAGATATGATATTATGTAAAAAATTGAATAATCACCCGTATATCGAAAGATATTATAATAACCAACAACAAAAATTTTTAAAGAGTATCTGATGCGAGAGTATGCGCAGCGTGACTGCAGC
The DNA here is from genome assembly GCA_001938485.1 of Girardia tigrina. Classification (NCBI taxonomy): domain Eukaryota; kingdom Metazoa; phylum Platyhelminthes; order Tricladida; family Dugesiidae; genus Girardia; species Girardia tigrina. The sequence continues at coordinate 1,960 of MQRK01240873.1, read as the reverse complement.
ACCATGATGCGAATTGGAGGTCTTCGGGTCGGAGGGAAAAATTTAATTTTGTCTCACCCGAAAGTCTCTTGATGAGCCCTGCCCGAGTTGTCATGCTGACTACCGTGTCGATCAGAGTGAGAGTATCAACGTCTTTGTCTGAGATGATTTTGATCATTTTTGATACGCTCCGATGAATATGTTAACTATGTCGAATGTCGAAAGAAAGTCGACTGATTTAATCAAGGAATTCTATAATAATTGTAAAACCACTATTATATGTGCACAAGAATCTACTAGACCTCTACCAGTTAATATAGGAGTACGCCAAGGGTGCCCCCTTTCCATGCTCTTATTTAATATAGGAATTAATCCAATTTTAATAGAAATAGATTTATTCAGATGCGGAAGAATTCTACTAGAAAGTCGAAAGATCTCGTGTATGGCCTATGCGGACGATTTGGTCTTCCTTGCTGTCAGTAAAAAAGATTTGCAAGCTGTCATTGAGGTTGCATCTTCTGCTGTCAAAAATCTCGGAATGTCGTTTCGTGCATCCAAATGTGCAGTGCTTGATATCCCCTTTATTAAAAAAGATGTGTACATCCTAGACGGCGCGAATATCTCTCACTTATCAACTAAGGAAGGCTACCTATATCTTGGCTGCTTTGTAACCCGTCTCATCACATACACCCCTCAGCAACTGTTTGATTTAGTGATTCGTGAAATTGACTTAATTTACTCATCTTCTTTATTTTCCAATCAAAAATTCATGCATATAAATTCTTTGAGCACTCCAAATTCATCTTCTACTTTCGTAACACCTTCATCCTCTTCTATATCTTTGAAATGGCAAGCAGTGCTTGGGACATCCATGTTCGCTCATTCCATAAAACTATCTTGGACTTCAAGACCAAGCATCTAATTCCTACCGTTATTGTCCCAAAGCATTTCGTGGAGTTGGTATCACGTCCCTTAAAGATTAATACTATATACAATCCATTACCCACTCTTTTTATCTTCTCAACTCCACTGACCTCAATATTATTACTGCCAACGATTTCACCCTCCGTAGGCCACTAGGAGATATGAACCTTTCTCACTCCGAGGTTTTTGATTGGCTTAATGATGTGTTACGATGCCTACTCGAAGGAAGCCCTTCCCCACGCTCAACGCCCCTTACGCCCGAAACTTTTAGTGAGAATTGTGGGGATAGTCAAACTCGACTATCCCCGTTGTTTTTAAATTT
>MQRK01240871.1:18859-35615 GCA_001938485.1 Girardia tigrina | reverse complement strand
ACCCATGATCTTTTTCGTTTAGGATTATCAAAATAAATCCACTTTTCGTCCCCAGTAACGATGCGATGGAAAAATGACTTCTTTTTGTATCGTGCAAGCAAGATTTCACAAGTAGTTTTCGACTCTCCATCTGCCTATCGTTCAATTGATATGGTAACCATCGGCCGATCTTATGAATCTTTCCCATCTGCCTGAGGCGATTGCTAACAGCTTGTTGAATAACACCTAATTGCTCTGCCAGTTGGTTTTGTGTTTGCGAATCATCTTCGTCCAACAAAGCTTGCAATTCCACATCTTCGAAACCTTTTCGTGGTTTCCCATGGTCATTATCTGCAACAACAAAGTCACCACCATGGAAGCGCCGAAACCATCGTTCACATGTATCTTGCGATGGGGCATATTCACCATAAGCTTCTTGGAGTAATCGGTATGATTCAGCAGCAGTTTTCTTTAGATGGTAACAAAAAATTATTACCGTCCGCGAATGCTCCCTGCTTGGCATAAATTTGGACATCTAAAACACAGAAATACAACAATTATTAAAACGCTTTATCAATTTAGGAGTTACGTATGAGATACTACATAATTACTCAATATTATGACATCATTGCCTAACCATTGACCTACTTTTTGCATTGTGCACAATCCGTTTTCTGAAATCCGCATTTCATACTTGTACACATAATATTTCTAAAACATCTGGAGGTAAGCGAAGCTTCGTTTCCTCTATTATCCAAATTCTAAATTCCTACATAAGCTAAGTTGTTTTTAAATTACTTCATAAAGTTTGTAAAAATTGTAATTAGCAAATAAATATTTTATAAACTATCTTCTTGTTTTGACTTTCATTTTATTTTGCAAATCACCCTAATATATCCAACAATTACATAAAAGATGACTTCGATATGTATGAAATGAGACAACTGATGAAGAACAAACTACCAGAAAAGGAAGACACTGACGGCAAAAACGAAAGAGAAACACATTTAACAATCTGCCGACGAAAGATTTCAAAAAATTTACATGGACTTTTGTGGACCATTCAGAAGGACTGTGAATGGATACCAATATATTTTAGCAATAATCAATAAATTTAGTAGGTACATCAGCTTGACGGCAGTGGCACACCAAGCTGAGAAGACTACACGGAAGGTACTATTGGATAAATGGAATTTGAAATTCGGACCACCAAAGGAGATACACGTTGATAGAGGGAAAACTTTTGAATCAGTACTCTTTAAAGAAACGACGAAAAGATTTAAGACGGAGATAGTCTATTCAAGTCCTTATTACCACAACACTTACGGAATCATTGAACGACAATTCAGAACAATAAGAGACGCCATAAATATACGATTAAAGGATGAAATGCATAAAGATTGGGTTGAAATGTTGGCAGAAATAGAATTCATGTTAAACGGTACAATTCAAGCAACAATTGGAATATCTCCAGCCGAGATAATCTTTGGAAGAAAACTACAACAGAAATAAAAAGTGGAGAAAAAGAAAATAAAAATATAATTGAAACAAAGCGAATATTTCAGGCCGGAGATAAAGTCTTGATAAAGAAAGTTAACCCATCAAAAGATGAAAACCGTTATAAGAGACCAGCGAAAGTTATAAAGCAAAGACACGAAAGAAGTTATGAGATACAACTAGAGGACGGCAGAATCTTGATCAGTAGAAGAGTAAGTCAAAGAAAAGGAAAGTAATACAGATTTTGAAGAAGATAATGAAAGTGAATAAATGACGAAAACTATAAAAAATGAAAATTTTTTATAAAATCGTATATTTGTTGTTTGATATAATAAAATGTATTTAAATTTATTTGATTGTTATTTTATATTTTATTTGTTTCTGATGTAATGCTTTATTATTAATGTTGATTTATATTTGTTTTTAATATGATTCTTATTTAATTTTATCAGGGCTAGTAATCGACCGAGTGGTACCCGAATAGTGAAAATGCATCATTGAATAATTAAGACAATTGTGGTGCGATTGAATATAACTATTGTGAGATATTATAGAATTAAATTAATTAAATGAAATATTACGCAATCACCAAATTTAGAATAATTCTAAATTTGTATTATATAACAATTACGGGGTAGAGAACAGAGTTAACCTTTGACTCTCCATTTATTTTGTATATAACTGATGTATGTGGGTTTGTGATTTAGTTTATTTAAATATATTTTAGTACCGATCTTTTGTCTTCTAACATGGCGACCTACGCAAATTTCCTCAATCATATGATTCCGGAAGCGTTCAATGGACAACAAGACATCATTGAATTTATTACGGATTGCAATAGATTCTTTGAAATTTCCAAAATTGAAGGAGATGTCCAAAATGTATTCTGAAAATGTATTAAAATGTATTAAAAAAATTTAATAATTAAATTGTAAAAAAATCGATTTGTTTTAAGCGATTAAGAAATAAATAAAAATTTGGCGCGAATTTTTGGAGGAGTTGAATATCTATTTTGGTCAATGAAACTCAACAATTTGAATCGAACAAAATGAATTTCGTAACAACAGTAATGAAATATATCTTTTTACTTTATTTATCTTTTTTTTGTTTTTAAATGGATTTAACGATTGATTTTGTGTTGTTTTATTCGACGGAGTTTATTGATGTTAAGGATTAATGTTTTTGCGAACAAATATAATGAAATAATATTGGATGTACAATTACACAGATATGGTTGACAAACTTGTAGTGCCAATAGTAACTAAATTGTTAAAAAGCCGATTTTACTGCTTGAATTTCCTTCCTGACGAGTCCATACCATTTAAACCGAGGGGTATGTGAGGAATATTTTAAATTGTTTGAATATGTAAATGTATGATGTATGTTGATTTAAGTGTGTTGAATTTAGAATGGTGATTCTCCCACCCAGATGGAAATTTAAAGGATTGACTATTCGAACATAATTAAAATAATCATTTTATAAGTTCATATTATTAATTTCACAATTAAAATTAAGTTTAATAATTTTTAGTAAAATTTAAATTAAATAGATTTTTAATAATTTGATGACATTTTTATTATTTTGTGATTTATTGAGAAATGGTAAAAAATATTATTTTTTAATTAATATTTTTTAGAGATTAAATATTTTAAAAAATGACTTAGAAAAATTGTTCGAATAATCATGATTAAAAACAGAAATAAGAAAACCAATTAGAACGATGGCAAACGATGAAAGACTTTCTGAGAGTCATAATGACTCTAAATGTAATTGCAATAAAAATTCAAATGCGACTTGTCTAAATGTTCTTAATAAACACAGTTCCTTTATGACGATTGAACATCCAAAACGATTTACAACTTCATCAAAAACCTTTGGTCGACCGGAATGTGACTCGTTTTCCAAATCCAAAGCCACTTAAATCCTTTCTATGTAAATTATTTTTTCTATTCTTATTTAATTTGATTACTTTTAAAAAAGAAAATTATTTTTCACCTATAGAATACAAACAAAATTATTAACCTATATATAGGAAAAGATGATTTTTTGCCGTTCCTAAATTAAGAGATTATTTTGAGATATTTTGGCAATTTACAAATGAGTCATGCGTAAAGAATTCTCTTTCATCGCTCGTCATTATCTCATTCGAAAAGAAATATTTAATTTATTAAAATTTATTTAATTTATTAAAAAATAGGAAAAAAAATAAATTCCATTAAATCAAAAATTTTTGATGAATAATTTATTTAAACATTAATTACACAGCAAGTCGACAAGATAAGGACAAATGTGAACAAAAGACTTCCTGTTATTAGCCACATTTCTGGTGGTGACGAGAGGCACGCCTTACGGATCGGTTGAGAAGTCACACCAGAGCAGTTTACTAAGGTACTTCGACTGCTGCAAATATTATTAATTTTAAACAGTTTTAAAATTATATATAACTCTATTTCTGTCATTTAATTTTCGACTTTTAACTACTTTAGAGACTCATTAATGTCAAATGAAGGGATTTTACAGTCATTAAAATAGTCTCTTTCAAAATGATTTACTCAGAGTTTGTCAAAAAATCTTCATGAACTCTAATCTTCAGAAAGGTTTTACTTTTAATTTAAGTAATAATCTTTTAATATTAATCTCAAACAAATATAAACTTAATTAATCAACATTTTAGTTAGATTAATAAACTTTATTTAAATTACAGGGTTTAACATAGTATTTTGAATGATTAAAATTCAATTTTGAATTTTAATTAAAAAATCACGAAATTTATCATTCAATTTTGATTTCTTACAATTCATTTTTTAAAATATATTTTAAAAATTGAATGATAAATTTTCAAAATTGAATTCTAAAAATTCAAAATTGAATTTTAATCATTCAAAATACAATGTTGAACCCTGTAAATCATAAAAAATTACAAATAAAATTTTTTTATGAGAATGATTAAATAAAAGCATAATTTCAGATAATTATACATAAAAGTTATTGGAAAAAACTTCATTCTTTATACGTTATACATAAAAAACTTCATTAAAACATTCTTAAGAAAAGAAAGCGAAATCTCTTTGAGACAGTTTCTTTTGAGACCTTTTCTTGTTCATTATAATTGAGAATTGGAAGTTTAAAATAATAAACTTCCTTTCCTTAACTCTCCCAGGCGTGACTCGTGGATTTTTTTGACTTTTTATTCCATATCCGCCTGAAAAATGACTATTTTGGACTTTTTTAAAAATACTCAATTTCGTCGGTAAAAATTCAAATCAATTGAATTTTACATTCGAATTGATCAGAAATTAATATTTTATTTAATCTTCCGAAAACTGAATGAAGGAAATAAAGTTAAACTGGTAGAAGAATATTCAGTGGAGGACTCCGACTCTTCATCAGACGAATCTGATGTACAATGCCGATCAAAAGTTGTAGGTCAATTAAACGAATTATTTTATTTCTCAAATAGCTGTTTCAAATTGTGTGATAGATTGACATTTTTGTGTTAATCTGAAACAAAAATTATCGCCGTATATTTTACTCAAAGGTGTTTGCATGCAATTGTTTATTCTTTTAATGGGATTTACTTTGTGAATATTTCCTATTTTTAAAACCGATCATAATTCTTAGGTCATAAGTGAAATATGAAAAATATTTTAAAAATATGTGATTTTATATTTTAATTTTTATAGAATTAAAAACAAAAATTTGTTTATTTCAATCAAATCATAAAGTAGTATATTTAGAAATTTATTTGAAATGGTGAAAATATATCTGACAACTAGAAATCGCACTGTCAAACTTATTCGGTGTGGTTTATCTCAAAGAATAACAGCCAAAACGTTGGATATATCACTGTGTGGTGTATAAAACATCTGGAATAAATGGAAAAGAAGTGATGATGTGATTGATCTACCTAGAAGTCGTCGTGCATGCAAAACATCGGAAAAGAGCATCGTAAGCTCGTATTGTTATCAAACTTTAATACATTTTGGAAAGCCAGGCAACTCTGATATGATTGGTATTGTAAAAATAAAGTCTCCCTCAATACCATTAAGTCTATTCTGCGAAAAAATGGTCTCAAAGGATGTATTGCTGCTAAGAAGCCCCTGATATACAAGAAGCTAATTCGCGGTCGTCTACAATTTTGCAAAGTTTACAGAGGTTAGCAAATCACAGACTGGGAGAAGGTGATATTCAGTGATGAGGGCAAGATAGAAAAACATCCTAGAAGATGGCAGTATGTGAGAAGATTATCTGGGTTGCAAAATAAAGATCACTACTGTACAAGAACAACAAATTTGGTGGTAAATCGTTGATGGTATGGGGCAATATTAAAGCCGATGGAAGTAAAATGTTGATTCGTAAAAATTTTGACTGCAAGTGCCACAAGTCAAAGTCCACACTAAGTTATTTCGATAAACATCAAGTTTGCCGGTTAAATGATTGGCCGTCACAATCACCTGATATAAATATCCAAAGCCACTGTGACGTTTATTAAAAGAACAAATTTGTATACACTCACTGAAGACTGTTGATGAGCTCTGGAATTTTTCCAACAAGCGTGGGACTCGATTGAGGAGGAAAGGATCAAGGCTTTATACCGATCGATTCCCAGCCGATTACGAGCAAAATTGTTATCTAAAGGTTACAATATCAGTTACTGGCATATTATTTATAATAAATGCTGTTTTCGTGCTAAAATTTAAAACATTTAATAATTTGGATTAGATCTTATATTTGGGTGACCTATAACTTTTGATCCTGATAAAAAAATTAATACAAAACTTTATCAATTAATTTTTCGAAAGTCCATGATTTAAAATAGTATTAAAGCAGTAGAGGGAAAATAAGAGTTCAACATCAAATAATAATTTTTCCAATAATCTTGATTACCATGGAAACGGGGACGTCACCGTGGCAACGGACCACGGTAACCAATGAAATTTATCGGTTACTATGGAAATCAGTACAGTGACCAATGAAAACGCGTCTGTAACCATGGTTAAATGATAGTTGTGTTACCGACCTCCCCCGATGGGGGAGGTCAAAATCTCATAATGTTGCGAGTGGTTACCGGTTGAAATAGCAACGGATATAGGTTACCAAACGTGGAGAGGTCGTTTCCAAGGTCGTGGTTACCATAGAAACGGTTCCGATTTCCCTAGCAACGGTTCCGATCACCTTAGCAACTGTAACCAAGGTCCAGATTACCTCAGCAACGGTTTTGGTTATCTTAGCAATGGTAACCAAGGGACAACGGATACATTCATTATCAACGGATACAATGATTCGAGGTAATTTTAACCATTGTTACGGTAACCGTATTCATAGCAACCGTGAACTTTTGCTTAGCAACCGAAGAAAAAAGTGCTAATCGTTAGTGCTCATTGTGCCGCACATTTTTAATGTTCTAGCACAGTGCTTTTAAAGTTTCACATGTGCAAAAGTACAAAAATCATATATATATATATATATATATATATATATATATATATAATTTTTTACAAGTGCTAGCGTCAAAAATCAATATCATGTGTTTGATGCACAGTTTAATTCTCTATCTGAATATGGAATTAGAATTTTAATATATTGATTACTTTTTCCTATAATTAACATAATGTGCAAATTTACATAAAACGCACATTGATTTTAAAGGAATCAGGAAGCACAATATCAAAAATGTGCTGATGCACTAGAATAGAAACCCATATACGTACATTCAGATTCAATATCATTTAACCATGGTTACAGACGCGTTTTCATTGGTCACTATACCGATTTCCATAGTAACCGATCAATTTCATTGGTTTACCGTGGTACGTTGCCATGGGGACGTCACCGTTTCCATGGTAATCAAGATTATTGGAAAAATTATTGTTTGATGTTGAACTCTCATTTTCCCCATTTTATTTTAAAACATTTGTAAAGTGGAATCCTTACTTTAATAATCATAATTTCGTCTAAATATATTTGCAGTTGTCTAAAATTCAAAATTTAGAAGATGTTATGAAACTGACCTATAAATTTTAGACAGGATTGCATTTTTTGACGAGAATTAATTAATTATTTTGTAAATTAATTATTTTTATTTTAATTATTTTTTTTGCCTTTAAAATATTTATTTTTATAGTATTTAATTTTTTAAATTAATCATTTTTAATTTTGCCATTTTAATTTTTTTTAATTTCCTTTTATTTTTTTATGATTTTTTCTTGATTATGAAGTTTTGATTTTCTGACACGCTGAAAAAAAGAAATTCACACAAATAATAAAAGCTATTATTTAAGCAACAGTTATTCAATAACTAATTCCCGTTATTTGCTACCATACTTAACCGCATATATCCCATTTGAATCACTTTTTATTAATTTTGACTGCATCTTTTTAAACACTTCCAAGGACAGTTGCCTTACTTTAAACAAATTGATTCACTACTTTTCATCAGGATGAAGATACATTTGATAGTTTTAAACAAATATTTCTAACCTACTCTATCCTTAAACGTTATTCATATCGAATTTAAAATATTGTCAGTTAGATAAAACGTTGTTTTAATAATTATTTTGTTATGTAATTGCTTGTCACATTTTTGAATTATTTAATAAATTGTATTGCAGATGACTGATTTTCTTACTGGCGACCACGCCGAAATAAATGTAGTTAACAGAGCGAAGCGAGAAGAACGACAGAAAATATTTTCCAATTTGCTACAGGAGACACAAGAGTTGTTGGTTCATAAACCAACATTTTTTGATGGCGTATCCGATGGGGCTGAAGATTGGATTCAAACGATCAAGGATTTTGCAATTTTTGACTACATGAAATTGAATTTTGCATTCGATATGTTAATGCGAGTGGATGCCAAGCAGTTATGGCAAGAATTCAGTAGCCACAGAGATAGTATTGCCAATGAAGACGTGGAAAAATTGTTTTCCGAAACATTTGCTTACTAGTGGGCAGTGTCACAAAATGAAAGATTTGTCATCCGTTCAACAAAGAGCTGACGAGAAGTACCGAAGTTTTGAGATTAGAGTTCGGAAAATGGTGGATGACATTTTTAAGCTAAAGTTATTCGCAGAAGAAATGACTCTATTGTTTGTATTTCAGGGACTGAAATGTGACAAATTGAGAGAGTCTTTTGTATTGGATCCTTCATTAAGTGATGACAGGCGCTGAGAACTGCCTAGCAATTTGGAAAAAATGACAGTGCGTCAGGAGATCTATGCGGTCAAACCCAAGTATTCCGATATGGTATCCAGAAATACCAAACCAAAGTATGCGTGTCAGTTTATACAGCTTAGTCATTCTGTACGACAACCGTCCCGAATTCCAGACAGATCACAGCCTATTGTCGGTAATAATGATCGTTTTTTTGATAATAGATATTTGCGTCATACAACCCCATCTCGAAATCAGTTTGAAGGTCGATATGGTCAGAATAATAGGCCTCAGAGATCTATGAAAATGATAGCAAAGGAGTTTTATAATAAGTGTAGAGGTATTGCCCCGCCAAATCCGTAGGTTCTCCGTCCCGGCGCATGTTTCTGTTTACCACAAAAAATGTTATTGTGTAAATAAAAAAGAATTACTGGCGGTTCAAGAGTTTATGATGTATTTCAGAAATAAATTTTTAGGCTGCACTGATCATAAGGCTTTAACTTATTGACGAAAACCAACAAGCTTATAAGTCCACAATTTCAGACGTTGATTGCTAATTTGTCTAGTTTTAATTTTATTTTGGAATATCGGAAAGGAAAATGAGCATAAAAATGAGCATGATGGACTTTCAAGATTTGATGAAAAACTATGTACTCAATGTTTGACACGTCATCACGGAGCAAAGTCAAATAAATCAAAAGTAAAGTTCATAAACACCATAGAAACAACAAAGACATCAGAGCGATACAACTGTCAGACTCAACACTGAAATCAATACATCAATGGCTTGGAGGTTACTCTTAGAATATAAATTTTGAAGTGAAGGAAAGTAAATATTTCAAGAATTTGGATCAATATGAATTGATAGATGAAATTGTTATGAGAAAGGATGAAAAGACACTACAGATATTAGTTCCAGAAAATTATGCAGAGAAGTTAACTCAGTATATTCACGAGGGGTTGTGTCATCTGGGAAGTAAAACGTTGGTTGAATATAGTCAAAAAAGCTATTATTGGCCAAACATGAGTAAAACTATAAAATTGATGGTGCACAGATATGAAATCTGTACAAAAAGAAAAACATATTCAGAACGTAAAAAAGAGTTATTGATACCACGAGATGATGTCGGCTGCTGGAACAAATGATAATTGATGTAGTATACTTCTCAGAATTCAAGTCCAGGTACAAATATTTACTTGTGATGATAGACCGTTTCAGCAAACTAGTGAGTCTTGTACATTTGACTAAACAAGATGAATTGAGTCTTGCAGAAGCTATAAAAGAAACTATAAAAGCTTTACAAGTTTGGGAAGTCTAAATCTATATTGTCAGACTGAGGCCGAGTATTTGAAGGAGCTATTTTAAGGAAACTAACAAAAAATTTGAAATTAAACAAGAATTTAGTTCTCCTTATCATAAAGCAAATGGATTAGCAAAGCAAGCCAATCGAACTGTACGAGATATGTTGTTTACATCTTTGAAGACTAAAAAAGAAAAAAATAGCGTGGCAGAAGATGATTCCAAAAATAGAGTTTTTGATAAACGCAATATATTAGAGCTTAACTAAACGTTCAGCGTTTGAAATTGTGTTTGGGAGGAAAGTTATTTTAAATGAGTCACCACCATCAAGCAGTACTGATCATGAAAGTATAATTTTGGAAACAAAATTTGAATCAGGAAAGGCGGCAGGCAAACTTCGAAACTTAGAAGAAAGCAGAAGAGGCCAAAAAGATTTTTAGATCGGTGAAAACTTTTAGTAGAGAAAGAACCTCACAACATGAAGAAACATGGAAACAAATATGATGGTCCTTTTCAAATTCTTGAATTTTTAAGTCCACATCAAATGTTGATTGATTTTCCAGGAAAACCAAAACCAAGAAGAATTAGATGGTTGAAGCGCATCTTAAATTCTAATGGCGAAGGAAGTTAGATAAAACATTGCTTTAATAATTATTAGATTGGGTAATTGCCTGTCACATTTTTGAATTATTTAATAAAATGATTTTTTATTATTCACGTTGATCCCGCAATTTTTACGTTTTATTTTTGAAGAAATTAAACAAAAAAAAATTTAATGGACTAGTTCAACGTTTTGTATGTAAATTAAAATTGCAATAAATAACTTATAGATGTTTTTTAAACCGTATAAAAGTAGCCATAAGGCCTTAAGAAACAGTATGAAAATAAATGGTACCATGAAAATTGTGCTACTGTTGACATTATTAAACATTACGCAATAATAATCCCACAACAGTGTCCAGAAAAGTCAACAATTTTATAAATATTGCTAAAGTGGCCACCAGCATATTCCTGGTACAGTGAGTTTTGGCGGATAAAAGAATGATACACTCTCCTTATGATGGAAAAATCAGTTGCTTTTAAAGGTTGGATAATCGAGCCTTTAACTCTGCGATAGCAACAGGAGCATGTTGCTGATAAAGATTGTTTCGTATTGACCCCCTTAACCAAAACTCCCTTACAGTCAAGTCTCGACCTCTTGGAAGCCTAGAACTGTACCTCCTCGGCCAATACAACGATTTGACAATTCATAATTTCAAGCCTGCCTAACAGTATTAGAAAAATGCGCTGGGGTGTCATCATGTTGGTCATAAGCTTCCTGTATGGTATTTCTTTAAATAATGGGAAAACAATAGTATTGAGAATTTCCAAGTAACTATAGCCATTCATTGTTGTATCCAAATTTTAAAGCGCACTCCAAATCAAGGTGACACCACAGCCCAACAAGTTATTGATGGAGATTTATGCGGTTTTTCCATAACTGCTAATGGATTTTCCTTTTCATAAATAAATTGATTGTGGGTTTAACACAACCGTTAGATGAAATACTGCTTCATCACTAAAAGCTATGTTAAACACGAAATTAATATCCTGATTTTGAATAATTGTATTACAAAAATTCAATCGCTGAGCAAAATCATTTGGAAACAATTCTTGAACACGCAAAAATTTTCATGGCTTCGTTGGACGATCACCGAATAACTCAATAATTTCTGTTCGTTTTTCTGCTGAAAGTCTTCTATGGCTTTGGTGGTGGCTTTTGATCTTGACAAAAGCGATAAACTTTGTAGAAGTCGCTTTTTCCAATCACGTTAAGTACGCACTAGAGGCGGCTGTTTACCAAACTTATTGAGAAATAAGCGTTTAGCCTTTCCACAATTGAAAGCTACACAATAGGAAAGAAATGTAGCTATTTCTTCATTCCTATAATTCTGGTAATTCATAGCGTAAAAATGTTTCCAATTTGAATATCAACAACGCATTTGAATGATAGTTTGTATAAACAATTCCTTTATTGATTTTTATTTATTTCTTTATTTTTATAAAGTTTTATTCAATTTCCTCACCGATTCTTATTAATTTCGTTTATTTCTTCAAAAATCGTGCCTTGTTTAATTTCTTCAAAATTAAAACAACAAAACGGCCGCATCATCGTATAATACTTTGATGGTCGTTATGTTATGCTGACAGAAAATTTCGTTTTCAGATAGTGTTTTCTTTATTGGTAACTTTTATCCTCAATCTTAATATCCAAGTTAAATGTATTCTATCAACATATCGATCAATCAATGATTTAATGATTAAGTAATAAATATTAAAATTTATATTAATATATATAGTTTAATTATCTACTTACATTTTAAGTAGATTATCAAACGTGACACACAAACAAACATTACGTAAATATATAAGTTATTTTTTCAGACACAATCGATTTTCGATTTCTTTTAAATTAAGTCTGAAAGGATGAAAATTCTTTTCAAAAGCATTAAAAGAAAATATCAAACTAAATTACACAAAAAAAGCAACATATACATGACTTTACACAATACTTGACAGTTTTTGTGAAGAAAAATTCAGCGTCTTCTTAAAGATTTATATCTCAGAGTTTGAAATCTATCTTCTGATTTTGAAGTCGTAAATCAAAATTTGATTTCTTAGCGAACGCTTGAAGAACCATATATTTACAAATAAGAAATAGAGCAAAACATTAGGTTAACATAGTACAAATAAGGGTTAAGAAAGGTTAAAAATAAAAAGTATTTAAAAGAGAAGAAGCTGATTATTAGAATACTGTTAGTGGATCAAAGAATGTTGAAAGAAAAGCTTCATGAGACGGAAAATGAAAGGAACGATGTTTTTACTGAACTGAAATTTGAAATTAATTCAAATTCGAAATTTTTCGAATTATTTGGAAATATCAATAGCTGGGTATGCGTCTATTTGATAGCAGATATAAGTAAAATGAATTATCCCGTTTATTTGTATAATTAATTTGTATAATTTAGCATTATACTGTTTGATTTATGATCTTTATCTATCAAATATTTGGCCAGGTGAAATACTTAGTCGGGAAAACCCAGATTTCCTTGGTGCCGGTTTAAATGGACCAGTCTTTTAACAAAAACCTTATACGTATTTAAAATAATTTTTGTCAGAATACAAATTTGTAGAGTTTTTTTTTTTTGTAAAAAATTTGTAAAAAAACGTGACTGAATTATATTGGAAAAGAAAATTTTTGTAATCGTTAAAATATTGAATGAATTTGTATGTGACTTGAATAATTTTTATGCATTATACTTAGGCTGTCCCAAAAGTCCTCAGGTGGCATTTAAAAACACTAATATTTTACCAAATTTAACCAAATTTGAACTGAATATTATTCAGGCTGTCATAAATACTGTGTTAAAATTTCAAAGCATAAAATTTGAAACTTACCAAAAAAATAATATTATTAACCAACAAAAAAAATTAGATGCAGCGAAGTTGATTTTTTAATGTTTCTGTTGATAAAGAATTAAAAAAGAATTTACAAGCTTCTTCAATTTCTTCATGTGATGTGAAACATGATTTTTAAAACTTTTCTTCATTTTTGAAAATAAGAATATGTCACACAGATTAAAATCTGGACTATAGGGCGATTAATAATTTTTTACAATTTTTCTTCTTTCAAAAAAAAGAGTTGTTTCTTTGCTAGAATGAGGTCTTGGATTATCATGCCACCACTTAAGTTCCTTTAGCTTGATGCTGTTAGATCTAAGTTTCCGCCATTTTTCACCGGCGTCATGAACAAAGTTCACATACGCCTCGGAATCAATCTGGGTACCATATGGCAGTGTTTTTACCTTAAAACGTTTGTTGCAGGTAATTGTTACGAAAACAAGAGATTTTTTATCAGTCATTGGCGATGGCTTTATCACTTTTCGTGGAACAGCATTAGAAGGAATCCAAACTTTGTGATCTTCTTTCTTTCCTCTACTTTGAAAAAAGACCTATGTCTCATCCTCGATCGCAATGTTGGAATATGCTTCATCACCCATCTGTGAAATTACATGGCGTATATGCTTTGCAGTGTTAATGCGTTGTTATTTATTAGCAGCAGAAAGTTCGTGAGGGACCCAAACAGAGCAAACTTTTTTGTAATGAAGTTTTTCACACAAAATTTTGTGGACTGTATTTTTGCCTAAAGAAAGTTCATTTTCAATATAACGAAAAGACGCATTTGGATCTTCATCAATCACTTCTTTGACTGCTTTAATCTTTTCATCGTCTATTAATGACGGCCTGCCCCTTCTTGATGAATCGTCGAAGGACGTCCGCTTTTCTTTTTTAAAATCAGTCAACCATTGTTGAATAGTTATCAGTGCTGGGTGATTTGCGTTTTCCCATGCCTGCTGAAGTTGCTGAAGAATTTCTGAAGTAGAGAATCCTCTTTTACTTTGAGTTAGAACAAAAAAAACGTTGGTAATATTTATTTGGTTCCATTGTTAAAAACCGCTTGATTTGAATTCGCTGCACTTTTAAAATTTCAATACTTTAATAAAACAATATTTTACTTTTTTTAATTTTATGCTTCGAAATTTTAACACAGTATTTATGGCAGTCTGAATAATATTCAGTCCAAATTTGGTTAAATTTGGTAAAATATTAGTGTGTTTTTAAAGGTCATCTGAGGACTTTTGGGACAACCTAAGTATTTTCTTGCGAGAATTTAATTTTTGATTGCGATTATTTTAGGGAAAGAATTATGAATCAATTAAAATTTTCCTTGAGAAAAGATTTATTATAGAATTCTAATTTCTAGTGAATGTCGGAAAAAATACAAAAGTAAATTGTAGACGTGCAATTTATTACTTTGATAAATAAACAATGAATATTCCGATTCATTTTGTAATATCAATTTAATCGATCATAGAGTAGGGAAAAAGGGAGAGTTCGACACCACAATCACCCGGAGGGGTCACCGTAACCATGGCAACGGTCGCGGTTACCATAGCAACAGTTCCGGTTCACTTAAAAACGCTTCTGATTAGTTCTCGGTACCATAGCAACGGTTCAGATCACCTTAGAAACGATTCTGATTGGTTCCCAGGTCCTTTGCAATGGTTCCGAATACCTTGGAAACGCTTCTCATTTGTTTTTGATACCTCGAAAACGGTTCCCATCACCTAAATAACCAATCAAATCACTCGAAAACCTCGTCAACCGTCACCTTTACCTTAAAAATCATTGGAAAAACTTTAAAATTACCTTGAAAGCTATCAAAAACACCTTGACAACCGTCACCCTGGCCCTAAAAATCATGGAAATCACCTCAATAACCAATCAAATCAAGTCGAAAATCATCGAAAGCACCTTAGAAACCATCACCGTTACCCTAAAAACCATAAAAATTACCTGAAAAATCATCAAAAATATGTAAAAACCACCAAAATTACATGAAAATGTGCAAATCAATATTACACTGTGCCTAAGCTGCAGTCTAGGCACAGTGCTGCACATGTGAATGTGTGCATGTGTGCAAATTAAAAACCAACAAATTTACCATATCAGCCATCAAAATCGGTAAAAAGTGCACATGTGCTACACTGTGCTAATTAATACTGCACATGTGCTAGTGTGCTAAATCAATAGTGAACTCTCATAAAGTATAGAGGGCGAATAAAGTAAAATATTAAAAATCTGTTTCAACACTTGGATAGAATCCCATAGGTAAATAGTCAGATTCCATATCAAGATCATCCAAAAAGTGCGGAAAAATCAATATTTTGATTATGGGCACATTATATGTGTAAATATTATATTATAGATATATATTATATTATTATATTATACTATGTCATCAACCATTATCATATCAACTATTCAAAACGTGACCGTATCCAAGGTGATATCGTCATCAAATCATCATGTCAACGTATTACATCCCTCATGTCAACGAATTGCACAATTAACATGTTATAGTATATATCAGTATTATATATAATAAAAAGTTGTTGTTTACAAGGTTATGAATGAAGACATGTACAACACGACTATTTTCAACAATCATTTATTTACATGACATCTACAGATGTAACAAATATGTACAGGGTATACAAGTTGATTATTCACAACAAATAATGTCCAAGTGGTAGTGTTCGTATTCCATCTGCCATAATGTTTTGTTTGTAATCAAACCAGTCAAGGCTTCTCTTCCGCATTACTACTATGGAAACTTGATGTTCTTGCGCTCTAATTCTTCTCATTTCTGATATGATGTTACTCTGTTCCATTAAACTCTCAAATAATCATCGAATCCAATATATGGCCCGTTGAACTCCCTTGGCCATCTTTTTGATATTGCCACTCATGTCAGTGGCATACATTTTAGACCATAGTGCCACGAATCTTGATATAATCTGTCCATTGAGCTCATTCTTTAAGTTCTCAAGGACCTTTTTATTAGTTGTTGAGTAATTTGGATGATCTTTTGGATAGTCTGATGTATCCATATGTTGAGAAATTGCATTCAAATCCGCAAACAGATCTTCTGTATGGATCTGATAGACAAAGCTATCAGTATCCATATACACTAGTTGTAAATCCTGGTTGAATTTTGGGACCATGATGTCATAATGGAAGTCATACATCATAGTTTTGGATAGATCCATGATGGGCATCCCTACATATATTGGCTTAATAAACTCTAGGAATGTCTTCAGCATATGTATTAGGGGTACCCAAATGTTATGTCGTTTTTTTTTGATATATTTTTCTAAATCGTTTAACTGCCGCCTACATTATTTTGACTCTACCATTTTTATTTATTAATTTCAGTTAGTGTA
>MQRK01240871.1:0-17649 GCA_001938485.1 Girardia tigrina | reverse complement strand
TGGGAAAAGGTCATCGATTGCGATGGGGACTATTTTTCTGATTAAATAAATGTTTTATATGGTTTTATTTTTGTTTCTAAAAATCAATAAAAAACCACATAACATTTGGGTACCCCTAATATATTAACCAGGTTTTCGGTGTATATGATGCTGCTGTGGAAGTTTGATTTTGCAATGAGCTTCTTTGCTCGCTTCCAATCAGTTACAAGTTTGATGCTGATTCTGTTTTGGATATTCCCCATCGTTTTGCCAAAAAAGCTGTTGTTATAGAGTTTGAATTGATCTGTCTCAAAATCGTTCTTGGCATTCGTTCTCAAATTGGCATTGAAATCGATATACGGTTGAAGCCATTTTGATTGACTGAACTGGAGAGCTCGATGGATTTTTGTGACCATTTCTTATAGCCTGCTGGAGATTGATGTAGTGAACTACATATCTCTCTCGATTTTCCAAATAGCATTGCAGTTTCTTATGTTTTTCATTAGGAGGACATTTCCTCTCAGGCAGAAAAGGCAGTTGCTCTTGTTTCGTATGGATGAATTTTGGATAATCAACATCCACTTCCAATATGTAGCCCACATCTCCATTATGATCCACATGTTCTATTTTTATGTCTTGTGGTTGATCCACCCATTTGAAATTGTCAAAAAGCAATGGAGCGCTCATTGCTCATCCATATAAATTGTTAGCATCCAGGTATGTAATATATGAAGATGCCTTGGATTGATCATAATTTTCCATATACTTGTTGTTTACCTCATTGTATCGATGAATTGATTGACAAATTCCACCTCGAATTCCTTTTTCAAGTATGAGGATCATATCGTAATCTTTGAGGATTTAAAGTCTTATACAGCATATTTCAGTATTGTTTTCCAACTCATACCTGGTGATGTAAAGAAATGAGCTGGATCTAACTTGTGACTTTTAAGTGACACAGCATGAAAGCTCTCAAAGACATCCGTAAGAAGCAGCACATATGTAATGAGATATACATCACTATATTCCCAAAGTGTTTGGCATTTGAAAGCTTGCAAGACATTTTGAGCATGTTTATAATCAGCATCACTAATATCGGTGTCATTCAGCTACAATCACCACGCATGCACCGCAACAAACACGTACACGCTTCACATTAAACAAATTTACTCTCACACAGCACTCAACGATCAAATAAGCAGACCCCACATCGAAGACACACTAAAAACAAAAACTTTAGCACATACCACAATAACAATAAACACTGAAGGGGAAATTGTCACCACACTTCAATTGTCTACAGACTGTTTTATTGAACACCTCATAAATCACCTCACCAGCCAATCAGGACATCCAGTCACACTTTATAAGGGGTTTAAACAATTGCACTCTAACCTCTCTTTCAAACAGTACGGGATCGTGACCGACACCACAATCACTTGTCACGTGGCACTTTTTGCCAGTGGTGATCGCGATGAGAGACCTGAACTTTTCTCGGAAACCGGCATACCACAGCTGCAGGTGCCTTATCAAAGTGCACTCGTTGGCGTTATTGACGTCCACGTATTTTCTAGATGACGACGGATCACCTCGCACCAGTCATGGACTAATGGAATTCCGTCTGAAAACCGTGAGGAGTCAACATGTGCGGTTTCAACACCTTACAGCCGTATTACCGGTCGATCAACTACGGACAATAAACAAAGAACTGCTAGTGATCATGGCACATGACCGACCATACGATCAGTTGTGCCACCACTTAATGAAAGCACACTCGCAGACCTTCGATGCGCATTTCGAGCAATGTTTCAGGGCTCAGCCAATGGGAGACATGAAACCCACACAGTTCCTGAACAAGATGATAACCGATCTTCATGCGCTCAACCCGGCACTGGTCAATGATGATGCAAATCAGGGACTGTTGCAGAAGCTCTTTCTCCCAGCTCTACCAAACACACAACGGGCCATACTGGCCGCATCCGACAATCTACCACTCGTGGAGCTCTCCAATATCGTGGGCAAAATCGCCGAAACCGTTTGGAATGACATGGGCCACTGCTACCCGATCATGTCGGCAACCAGCGACAGCAGCCACAAATGAGCTTGAAAACACCACAACACACACACTTCACGGAAGTAACCACACTGTTCGAACAGATAGCGGCTCTGCAAGCCAGTCTGACCGCTATCAACCACAACCGTGATTACTCACCGGTCGAAACCGAGCCGCTCAGCAATGCAGTGACTTGGGGATCACGGAGCCATACTGCACGGATTCCAGTCGCCCGATGTCCTGAAGGGATGCCAACCCCGCTATTCGGTTCATTCATGAAGGCCACTATCGTTTTGTGTTACTTTCACTGTCGATTCTACAAAGGAGCTAAGAAATGCCAACCCGGGTGCACGTTCCTGTGCGATGGATCCGAGCCACAAATAACCGACTTATGTATTTGGTATGCCCAGTTCGGCGCGGCTACCAAGGAGTGCGCTCCTGAGTGTGTACACTATCAGCAAAATAACTTAACCCACCCCTCACAATCGAAGCAAGTGATGCAGGTGGAAGGAGCCGCTGTGACCACACACACAGAGCAACAACAACGTTCGCCCCATCCACAAACTAAACATACGTAGCAATAACAATGACAATCACCACAATCAACACACATATCATGACAGCAACAACATTCACCAGACCTACGAACTACACACACAGATCAAAAACAACAACATTCACCACATATATAAACCACACACATATAAAAACAACAATGACAATCGTCACACTCTAAACGCCTACAACAACACCGAATAAAACAACAATAACACCAGCAATTACGACAATCAAATTGACAACATAAGCAACCACACCGACAATTACAACAACACCGAACAAAACAACAATAACAAACCAAGCGGCAATGTGCAGCAGGCCAAACACAGCGAGAATTCGATTCCAAGCACCAGCACTACCAAAAGCAACATCACCGAGCACACTGAGGGTCCTGAAGATCAGTCACACAGCAGCAACAATTGACTAAACCCAGAAAAAAACCACACAACACTAAAGAAACAAAATCAGGAGCCCACTATAGCAGTTCATCACGCTCCCATACCAATACCGCCAGAATTACCTCCACAACACAACAAATCACACCCAAACAAACAACACGCAAAACAAAACCCTCACTCCACAACACATCACACGCAAACAGACACACCAACTAAACCCAACATGAACAACACTGCAACACACTGCGTTTCGAGGAATATTCATACTCGCACCCCTTCGACTTCAAGTAACCCTCCACAATACCGCATCAACCATGCTCCGGATTCTTCGGCGGGGGCTCATGTGGTGCTCTGGTAAAAACGATCGAAAAAACGAATAAAAAAACAATTTTCCTTTAATTAAGTGTACTAAATGAGATAATAGAGAAGTGGTAATTTTAAATTTTCTAATTTTGTAAAAAAATAAATTTCGTCTTGCTTCATTTTTGAAACTCACCAAAACTTGTAATGAAATCAAATTCGAAAAAAAATGAAAACGATCTGCACCGCTTGGACTTGACCGACCGAACCACACATATTAATTCTACTTTTAACAATATTTTTTTAATTTTATCTCTAATAAAACAAATTAAAATATTAATTTGTTTTATTTCAAATATATGTTTAATTATTATTAACTTTTATTTTGTTATAATAAACGAATAATTGTAATTTTCTCACTACTTTTAGAAAAAAATAATCTTGGAAGTTTGTAAAAAAATGGGGAAAATGTTAATAGCTCTTATTCATTCTTCAGATTAACAAATTCATATATGCTATCAGAAACTGGAAAAACAAGCATCATAAAGTCAATATTATTAAGAGGTTGGCGTGACTTGACTTTTAATAAGACTTCTGTTCGAGTACCTGTAGACTTATGACTTATAATTAATTACGAGAATCATTTTGTAGCTCAAAATAGGCAAATATGTGAAGTTATCGTAATAATTTACAACAAAAATATTTGTTATTAAAAACGAATGAATTAGGTTTTTCTTTTTGTAATATCTGTTGACCTTACTTATTTACAATATATTAGTATTTATTAATTACTACATACATCTATGGATCAGGACTCATCTGGAGACCTACAGTTTCAGATACACCTCCAGACAATTGATCCACAGCCATATTATTATTATTATATAAAAATATTAAGACAAAATAATAAGCATATACATATATATTATAATAAGTCAATAATTAATGAATTTTAACAAATTAAAAAAAATAAAAGAAAAAGGTGACACATACGGTCACTAGAAATCCAAACCATCATATGACAGACAGAAGATGAAAAGCAAAAATCAAAAGTGATCGATGAAGGTTACAAGATTAAATTTAAACTAAACTATCAATAAACTCACTCAATACCATTTAACCATGTATACCCTCTCAATTTGAATCCCTGTTTTCATGTTAACAAATCTAATCTTAATCTCCAATAATCAATCTCCCTACAGATCATCACTATTTTTTTCACTTTTTTGACAATAAAGCATCAATAACTCTACCGGACATCAATGTACTATCTGTTGCTGTCGGTAATCCATTAACATATAATTTACAAAGAAGAAAAGAGATTTAACAATTCAATACATATATTTGAGCATGACATTACATGATACAGGGTTTTTCAATTAAAAATCAGAAGTGTTTCTAATAAAATCAGAAACATTTCAATTAAAATCAGAAACATTTCAATTAAAATCAGAATGTGGAAATCAAAATCAAATCATGATAATTAAATTTTAAAATAAATTAATCGTTTAATTTATAAATGTTATTTATGAAAGCAATTATTGAAAGACATCTTGAAAAATTGTTTATCTACATTTATTTTTACAGGTGTAATTCGTATAACAAAATAAAATCTAAGTCCATGATTTTAATCGAAAGAAAAAAACAGCTTTCGAATAGTGAAAGAGAATTGATATGCTCTAAATACGACGCTGGAAAAACACTTAAAACGATTTCAAGTGAGCTCGATGTGAACTATAAAACCGTCTTTAGTGTTGTGAAAGTTTATAAAACCAGTGGTAGAATAAATTCACTATCAGTTCGTAGTCATAAAACTCAAATTCTTAACCAAGAACATGTGGATTTTATTAAAAATGAAATCGAAACTGATTGTTTGATAACACTTGGATTGTTAAAAAATGACTTGGCGTTGGAAAAAAACATTATTGCTTCAAAATCTACAATTTCTCGTTCAATAAAAGCATGTAGTTTTTCTTTGAAATGCGTAAGTATTGTCCCAGAATCTCGAAATACAGCATCGTGTATAGCATCACGATTTGAGTTTGCAAATTACTACTTGTCTTTAAATGAAGAAGATATAATTTTTTGGATGAAGCGGGTGTTAATTGTTCAATGAGAAAATCTTATGGACGAAGCCAGCTAGAAACGCTTGCTAAGAAAACAGTTAGAACAATTCCCAGTAAAAACTTTTCAATTTCGGCAGCTATTTGTAAAACGGGGTTGTTAAAATATGAAGTATTGGAAGGCTCTAATAATGGAAACACTTTTATTTCGTTTATAAACAGGCTGCTTTCTTTCTTGGCGGACAATAACTATGAAAAAAAAGGTTATTATAATGGATAATTGCACAATACACAAAGTTGGTTGAGTTATTTAAGCAATTACGAATGCTGAACATATTTTAAAATTCCTTCCGCCGTATGATCCACAATTAAATCCGATTGAAGAATGCTTTTCAAAATGGAAAAATGGAATCAAATCTAAAGATGTTGTATGTGTAAGTGAATTGCTGGAAGCTATTCAAACAACCCAGAAGATTGTTTTGGTTTTTTTTTGATACTCGTCGTTATGCTTTAAAAGCAATGAGACGTGAAGAATTTTGATTAAATAAAACTTAAGAAGAAGAAATATTTTTAAATTACTGTGTATCATTAATGTTGAATATATTGTTGTTATAAAGTTTATATTTTTTTAACAAAATTAAAGTTTAATTATCTTTAAAATAAGTTCTGATTTTAATTGAAAAACCAGGTCCGGTGTGGTTGGAAGCCTTCATCGATGGTTGCTGTCCTCTCATCGGTTACAAAGCAATCCTGAAAGATACAAAAATAAATCAGAACATTAGAAGTCGCACCTGGACTTACCCGCTAGATAAAATTAAACCACTGAACCTCTCCGGAAAGCCCCTGTCGTCGGCTATTTATATTGGAGCCTCAATCTAAAATCAGATCGTCCGGTGAAAAATTGTTAGCCTCTGAAGATTTGAAAATTAATTAATATTAAAACAAAAAACAACAAAACTGTTACTGAGCCTTCCATTGATTGTAGATAGCCATCCGACCCTCTTCAGATAGCTCTCTGTGAGCAAAATCTGAAAGTTTGACCCGCTTTGAGCTGGATCCCACCTGAGCGAAGATATTCACCCTGAAAGATTGAGAAAAATTAATTAAAATATAAAGAAATTAATTAAACTTACCAATGATTCATTTTTAACAAAGAAAATAACATCACGCGATTATTCATCGTGATTAATCCAGAACACGCGTAATGGTACGATTGTTGTCACTCACTGCAGCCTGCATGCACAACAAGCCCCGGCGAATAAAAAATCAGAATTAACAATGTTAACCAATCAGAAATCCCCGCGAAAAAGCACACCAGGCGTCGAGAGAATACGATTTTATATATACAGTGACTTGAACAACAAGAACCAGAACAAAACAAACAAAAAAAGCATTTTGAATCCATTTTGAGAACGTTTAACAGAACATGTAACCGAACGAATCAGCGAGTAACTGTCGAGACCAAGCATCCGCCGAACGATTAGAGAAATAACATCCCTCAAAACTGACATTTCGATTGATCGACATATCAACTGACAAGTCACTATTCAAAAGAGACGACACCGACAGAAAATATTCCTCCGGGGATATAATCGAAGTGAAATGTAATCATACAATGTTTTGATGTATTTCTTTTATTCTTATTTTAATATATATATAATTTTATCTTTTTACATATTTATATAATCAATAAACAGATACCTACCTCGTAATCTCGTTCAGTTTCAGGAAGTAATCTAGACCCCGTCGTCGCCATTGTCGCTGTCTTCATGTGGTAGATCCCAAACAAATTATATAAAGAGTTTATATAAAGAAACAACCGAGATCATGATAAGAGGGAGAGCGAGATTGCGTAGATTCCAAAAAATTTCATACGAAAGGAAAACCCATACTCCGTAAATAGGAACGGAGAAATCTCCTTTATTACCATTGTAAAGACGAATAAAATGAAGTCAGCGACACTGACAACACCCCAGTTGAGTCGTAAATCAGAAATTTCGCGTTGTTACTGATAAACTGATGATAATAGTTTAATGAAAGTTGCTGAATTAAATAATAACTATTTGATACACATAAATATTGTTTAACAATAACTATTTAGATAAACCTGTTATTGATGTATAAAGATAAATCACCTCCTTTTCAGAACACCCGAGGGTTGAACAGTCGAGCTTGACAAAGCATGAGGGGCGCATGCACGGAGCAAACAAACGATCGATTGGCAGAACATACGAAAGACTAACATTTGTACACGATAGTTAGAAGGGCGATTCCTTTTCGGAAATAAGTCAAGCGCATTGCGAAAGTAATAAATTAATAAAATAATATAAAAGATGTTTAAACAAACATGAGGAATACACAAATCAGTAGTGGACAGTATTGAAGGAAATATAAAATCAACCCTGAGCGGCGCTGAGCTAGTCAAACGATACGTATATTACTTGTATGGGTATTGTATGAATAAGGATATGATATGTCACAACCCCTTCGAGTATAAACATTTTTGTAAGCTCATGAGCCCCCAGTGGTTTTAAAGGTCAACCACAACCTACCATACTTCTCATTTAATTTTATATATTTATTTGTGAAGTGATCGGACGCCTCTCCCTCACCTGACGGGGCCCATAGCCCGTCCTTACTTAAAAATGAACCTGAAGGTCCTCCAAACCTAGCACTACTCGTTAGATGTCAGGTGAGGGAGAGATGTATCGTTTGGTTCAATATTCGAACTATATATTTTTCATTCTTTGAGATAGACTTTATCATTATTTTTTTCTTCCTTTACTGTTCATTAAGTTAAATAAAGTTTTATTCTCATTTATATAAAACTCACTCTAGTATATTGTCACTCGATAATGAAGCTCTACTTATTGTTAGTTTAGTTTTCTTAATTATTGAAAAAGGAATTAACCTAATCGACATAGTTGGTTGACTTTATTTTTCGTTTTTACACTAATTTGTTACTTTTATTTATTGAAATTTAATAATTGCAAAAACCGATGAAAAAACAACGTCCATATTGATGATCCCAGCGTGTAGAGACAAGTTCCATCCGCGAATAAACCGAAGACACGAGATGGTCATGATGTCCTCACCAACGAAACACCCAATACGAAGTTGAAGAAAACTGCTAACCAAATGGAGTCCTTTATTATTTGTTATTTTAAAACATGGTGTGGATGACCTGATAGAGGGATTTTATGTCAAAATGCGCTGTTAGGAATTTAAAATGCTAGGAAAATTTATGAAAGAAGGTTAAATTAAATATGTACAAATTAAAATTTATATATAATTAAATTTGTAACGTTTAAAACAATAAATTACCAAAATTATGAAGATCTAATTAAATTTTTAATAATTAAAAATTTTAGAGTTTTAATTATAATATAAAAATTAAAATGTATAATTTTTATATGTGGAATGATTTTTAAAATTGCTTTATAAAAGTAATAAAATAAAATCGAATATGAATATTTATAAATGTAAAATGACAACTTTACTTCATCAATAAATTATTTTTAATTCAATTTTTGTTGAATTAAAAATAATGATTTTTAATTCCTGTTAAATTAAAAATAATGATTTTTTTATCGATTGTTTTAATCGATAGATTTTGTTTATAATATATTTTTCAAATAACCGAT
The DNA here is from genome assembly GCA_001938485.1 of Girardia tigrina. NCBI lineage: Eukaryota > Metazoa > Platyhelminthes > Tricladida > Dugesiidae > Girardia > Girardia tigrina. The sequence goes on along the minus strand of MQRK01240871.1, from coordinate 8,654 downwards.
CTCGTTTTCTTTTATCTATTTAAATTATCAAATATTTAAATAATGCAAGAAGATTACAATAAGTATTTTTATTTATACCGGTTTAGGATTTATAAAACAAATTGTTTCTCAAAAAATAATAAGTTTGTTTAAATATTAGATTTAAACATTTTTGTGTTGTATAATAAAAGTTTTAATAATAAAATTTTATGTCTGAAATAACTCAGAGTAATAATTCCGACGTTGTTCCTAGAACCTCTAATATGGCGGCCTTTGCCACAAACTCGGACCAGCTAATTTCCAGATTAATTCCGGAGCATTTTAAACGGGATGACGACGTCGAAGTATTTATTGCGAGTTGTAATAGATATTTTAAAGCAACAGGACTACTCGATAATTTAAAAGAGACTCTGGTGGTAATCTTGCTTTAGCGGGAGTTAATCCCAGTATACGAAAATACGAGATCTTCAGAAATAGGTTTTGAGAACCGGTTACGAGAAGTGTTTCAAAAGAAAAAATCCAAAATGGATGTTCTCAGAGAAGCCGTAGAATTTCAAAGAACAACGGGGATGACGACAGAATTTTTTGCTAAAGCAAGATGGCTGAGGCGATAGTATCATTCCAATGAACAGTCGAAGAAGTGAAAAAAATGCCTGTTATTAAATTGTAATAACGATAACGAAACAAAGAAAGAAATAAAAATGGGGGATATCCAAGAAAAAGAAGAGATAAAGAAAATTATTAAAAAGATTGATGAAATCAAGTCAGAAATAAAACAGGTCAATGCCATAAAACCCTCTTATGCCAGCGCGGTACAGCGTACAAGCTAGTAAACAGTAGAGTTCCGATGAGAAATGGACCGAATAGAGAACAGAAAACCTGCTGGAATTGTGATGAAGTAGGCCACGTGAGAGCCCAATGTCAGAAGAAACACGAAGTGACATGTTTCGAATGCAATCAAAAAAGCCACATCAGACACGAATGTCATGTACAATTCAAAAGATGTCGAAGACCAGGCCATAGAGCGGAGGAATGTTATACGAAAAATCCAGATAATGTCTCTGGGTATAACAATCATGAAAAATCGTATGGAGGAACATGAGAACAAAGACAGTTTCCACGAAATGACAGGCAACCAAGAACGAAAGGAAGATCAAATCAGTATTCGAATGACTACAGCCGAGGTATAGTGAGAAAACGAGAACTAGCTGCACTGGAAAAAGAAGACAAAAATTTTTTGGAAAAAAAAACGATGGAGTAGTTTTTGTGAATCTTAAACCGAACCGTATAAGTAAAGTATGTATAAAAGTATTAATGATATAAAAATAATAAAAATGTGAAATTAAATAATACACTAATATAAAATTTAAATAAAAACATTATGAAAGAAAAGAAACAAGAAGCAATAAATATAAAAGTAGTACAGAGGATGAAAATGAAATAGACAAAAAAGGATCGACGAAGGGTAAATTTAGAGAGGAATGTATTCACGAAAACCTTCAACTAACGGAGAAAACAGTACGATGGATAAAGAGTTCATCCACAGAGACACAGACAGATGATGCAAAGATGATTATGGTATTGGAAGATAATCATGGAAAGATTTCGTATGACAGACTTCAGGGACGTCCCAGCATAACAGTAATTATAGAAGAAGAAGAAATCGAATGTTTGCTTGATACAGATCTTCTATGAATGTGATAATAGCAGAATTAGCAAGAAATTTCAAGAAAGCAACGACAAACAGCACTAATCAAAGATTGACAGCAACAAACGGCGCACATATGAATGTCGTGGGAGAGTTAGAAGTTATATGTAGGGTAGAACAAACTAAAAAATATAAAATTTGTAGTAGTAGAACAACTAAGACCTCAAATGATAGGAGGTGTACCTTTACAGCAGTATTTCGGTATCGGACTTCGTTGGCTAACGGCAATAGAAAGAGGAAAAGATGAGTTTCCTAGAATACACCTAATTTATGAATTAGAAGAAAATTTTCGAGATAAAATAACAGATGACCAAAGACTAACTAGGAAATGCATATTATCAGGTAGAATTAGAAAAGGAATCGCAAGAAAAAACAGCATTTTCTACAAAAAGTGGTCAATTTTGTTTCCGTAGAATTCCGTTTGGTAAAGCTTCAACACCTCGGACGTTTCAAGAGTTGATGACGAAAGTTTTACAACCAATTAAAAAAGGAACGTCAGTATATTTGGGTGATATATTGATAGCAACTCAGACCATAGAAGTACATTATAAAGTATTGGGTGAAGTTTTCAAACAAATTGAGAAAACTAATTTAAGAATAAAACCATCTAAATGCAAATTTTTAAGGGATGAGGTAAAATTCTTAGGACATGTAGTAAATAAAGAAGGTATTCACACGGATCCAGATAAAATTAAGACAATTGAAGGATTCCATTGATATGTCTAATAATCTTTTAAAAAATCAAATCGATTCATAGAATAAAAAACATAAATTTACGTAAATTGCAAACGGGTCTCTCGAAAACCCTATTGAGCGTGTTTAGATGACATAATAATCATTTGATTATGTAAATTATTTGCTGTTTTTCAATTTGATGTCCAAAATACAGTTTTAAACTTAAGTGATGAAGCTTTAAATGAAGATGGAATGAATTTATTAAAATATGGTCCTAAACATAGTATACGTAAAAAAATTAATAAACATAAATTCCAATCAAAAATTGAATGCATGTTCAAGTTTTATAATCTAAATTATCCGCATTTAAATAAAAGCGTGGATTTTGAAAATTTAAAAAATGTACTTTATAAAAATTAACTATATTAATAAAAATGCAAAACAAAGTAATAAAGATATTTTAATTTTAAAAAATCTTTCAAAAAAGAATATTAATATCTGCAAATACGATAAAGGTAATAAATTGGTTATTTTAAATGAAAAAGATTATATTAATAAAATGGAAAATGTACTTCAAAGTCAGCAATTTGAAAACATTGATAAATTTCGAAATAATGGGAAATTGACTCCTTTAAAAGATGAAGAACATCTCTCGTCTTTATTAAATAAATTAATTAAAAATGAAAACCTTGATGGAAAATTAGGAAGCAATTAAAACCAATAGATTTCTAACCGACTAAGTTATATGGACTTCCTAAAATTCACAAGGATTGTGTACCTATGCGTCCAATTCTTTCGATGGTTCGAACTGCACAATATGGCATTGCTAAATTTTTAGACTTTAAGTTAAAACTTTTAATATCTGAAAAGTAGGAATGTCGTGACAGTTTTGAATTTGTTAACTTTATTTCCAATTATGAATTAAGTAATAAAAATGAATTCATGGTTTCGTTTGATGTGACTAGTTTATTTACTAATGTACCACTAAATGAAACCATAAATTTATGCTGTGAAATTTTGAAAAATAATTCTCATGAACACAAACATTTAAATGAGGTTGCATTTTGAGAATTTTTGACATTTGCTACATCAAATATAAATTTTTTATTTAATAATCAATGGTAGAAACAAGTGGATGATGTTGCAATGGGATATCCATTAGCACCAACTATTTTTTAGCACCTTTATTTTTTTGTCCAAAATTGAAGAAAATATTGATTTGTTTTCCGGTTATAAACCAATTTTATATAAAAGATATGTAGATGATGTATTTTTGATTTTCGAAAATAAAGATCATGGAAAACCATTTCTAAATTATATGAATTCGATTCACTCTAATATCAAATTCACAGTAGAGGAAGAAGTGCAGGAATCTATTGATAAACAGGAAATCTAATTACTATGAAACTGGGATTTACAGAAAGAAAACTGACACAGGGTTGTACACAACTCCGGGTAGTTTCTGTGAAACTAGGTACAAAACCAACATGATTACATGTTTAATATATCGTTCTTAATCTCTTTCGTCAACATATTTAAATGACCATGAAAGTTTAAATAAATTAACAAGTTTATTAAATAAGAATGCATGGTCGAAATCATTTATCGAAAAATTAACTCATCAAACTTTAGATAAAATATTAAATGAGTCAAATGGTAATTGTTATATGTAGTACTCAATAAATTATGTTTTATCTATTAGGATTACCTATTAAGACTAGATAATGTAATAAAAATAAATAGTTTTAAAATACTTTATTTCTTTATATTAACAAATCAAAATAAAGGAAACGGATAAAAATGCAGTCAATTTTTAACAAAATAATAAACTAATCTGGTTGGTTTTGGCTATGAAATGAATCAAAAATAACACCTAGAATATAATGGAATGATATAATAATAGATGAAAATTGATGTATAACTCTGGTAAATGGTGGAAATATTAGCTAAAAATTTTGGAATTTTATCAATGTAATTGGTACACCAAAGAACAAGAAATTTGATACAATGCTATATTAGCGAATAATATCGTATCGGTACTAAACTGTATATCGGAAAATTTAACCAGAAATTGGAAGAAAATTGGATATCGTTGCGTATTTGATGATCCGTTAAATGATTTTTAAATTGTTCGCAAAACTAAGCTTTTATTCTGCCTAGTTTTCGATATTTATCATTTTTAACAAATGTAAACAATTTTTTTAATCTTGTTGTTTTTATTTGTAAAATAAGATCAGATAAGGACGATTGAAGAATATTAAATTTTACAAACAATTTTTTAGAAAATTGTATAAAATTTCGAAAATGATTTTTCATACAATTTAATTATTTCTTGCTGAAAACAATCTTTAAAATGAAATTGTTGATAGATTAAACTCAACAAGAAATTACAAAATTAAACTGAAGTAAAATTATATCGGCTAGGTAAATTTTGATATAATTGTTTTTTTACAATAATAAATGGCATTATTTTAATAATAGGAAAATTAAATTCGTGGGAATCTATTTTCCGTTTTCTTATTCCAGGAATGTAATCATCATTCAACCACATAGAGAAATAAAGACTTTTCGGTGAGTGATGCATTTCATCAGTTAAACTTGTGGGATGAGGTGATGGAAATTTATAATAATTCAAAATCAAATCCTGTGAAATATCACGCATTTCTTGATGGATTAAATTTTTAAGTTCTGCTCCCTGATTGATGGAACGATATGATTTGTCAACCGCTTGTTTGATAATATAGAATGATATTCTTGAATATACGGTAAGGATAACAATCGAATTAAGTTATATGCCTCTGTTCTCATAATCGTAAGTACAAAATGAGACTGGGATGTGTAAAATATGCAAAGATCATTCGCCAAATTGACAATATTTTCCCTGATTTCAACCATTATTTTTATTTTTCTTCATTCTTGTTCACTTTTTTTAGGTTGCTGGGATTTATTTTTTTATTGAATTTCCATCATAAGACCGACCTGTGTTTTTCTTGTTATTCAGAGCAGTTTTTTGCAGAATGTTAATTGCTTTAATGCAAACGATTGATATGCATATTCAATATTGAAAATTGTAGTTAAATCGGAAACCCCAGTAAAATTGGAATTTTGGTCGCCCGGCGAAAGTATAGAATTGACAAGTAAAAGCTTTTTGAACAGATAATTTGCTTCTATTTTGTAATATTGCATTTCATCTTTCATTTTGCTATTGAATTAGATTATATGTTGCTCTATATTATTTTCAATTTATTTATGACAATCGATTTTTTTATACATGGAAAATAAATATCTCAATGGAAAGACAGCGTAATGAATAATCTTCCATTGAGATAAAAAGAGAAACAAAATATAGCAAGAATAAATATTTTTATATTTATAATTTAAAATAAATAAATATATGATAGGAGAAAACCATAGTATTAAATGATAATAACTGATTACTACAGTAATTATGAAAATCTTAATAATACGATTCATCAAACCATTTCTCCTAATACAAATTATAACCCACTTGAATCAAGGTATATCTTATCGTTTCCTTATTCAGAGGGCTTTGAACATTTAAAATCATCAATTTTGAAAAGTTTGATTCTAAATACCATGAATCTAAAAATTATTTCCCAATCATATAAAATTCGTGATATGTTCAGTAATAAATCTCCCACTCCTCTCGGTTTGTGTTCCGATCTTGTTTATAAATATACATGTAATGGGTGTAACGCCACATACATTGGAGAGACATCTCGTCATCTCTGCAAACGGATCAAAGAGCACAGTCGATTGGATAATGGGAGTAATATTGCCGAACATAATTTAAAATGTAAAAAGAAAATCGGTGAAAATGATTTTCAAATTCTGTGTAATCGATTTAAAAATTACTGGGAGAGAGTAACGTGTGAGGCCTTATTAATAAGATCCATGGATCCATAAATTAATATTCAAGCTTCACACTCAACTTCTCTGTTAAATATTTTCAAATAGAGCCTTTGTTACATAATTGATTACATAAGCACCTTTCTCATATATAAGCTGCAAAAAGCCAGTGTTAATTTAGTCTGAAGATGGCGGGTACTCCGCCGAAATTAATTACGAAAATAAATTGTGAAAAATGGCGTTCAGTTTTTAATAAAGAAAATCAATTTCCATTATTTTTTACATTCCTAAGTTTGTTTAAATATTAGATTTAAACATTTTTTTGTGTTATATAATAAAAGTTTTGATGTCTGAAATAACTCAGAGTAATAATTCCGACGATGTTCCTAGAACATCTAATACGCGTAAATATCGAATAAAAAAGATAAATAAATATTTATATAAATACAATAAATATCCACTACAAAAATCTGAAGAAAATATAAAAAACAAAAAAAAACCAAAATAGAAACTTAAAATAATTACAGAAACTCATTAATTGTCAAACAATATTCAAGTTATGAAATATCTTTTTACCTAAACTGAGTAGTTCTTTAAATTTCCACCTTCAGTAATCTTTTTTCCTCTAATAATCCATCATTAAAAACCCATAGAGAAGATTATTTTATTTCCATAGGGACAGTACTAAGTGTCTTGTGGTAGTGAAATAGACAGGAAGATTGTACTTTTACGATCTACCAAGATTTGATGACATCTTGATTTTTTTAATTACAATAAATAATTTATTTTCTTTTACTTTTAGGTTAAATTATTTAGGGTGACAATGTTTTATGACATAAAAATTATTTTTCGAATCACAGACTATTTAAATAACATAACATATTTGTACCTTTTAATCTAATTTTTAAGTTCTCAAAAGAACTGTGATGAAAAATGCAAAGCAACTTGATAATTTTTTAATGTCATAAAATAATTGTATTTTAATAGTTATTATTTGTGACAAATTTTGTAAATAAAACAAATTTACCTTTCATTAAAAAAACAATTCATAAATAGTGACATAAACATATACGGATGTTTTAAAATTATACTCTCAAAAATGGATTTAAAATTTCACAATTTTCAACAATTTAATCAATTGAGAGTCAGTGTTCTGGGTATGACACTCAAACTAGATTTCCAATTCGGCCAGTTCTGATGAGATAATGACCGGTCATTAAGGGACAGAATTTTATTTTGTTTCAGTGAATTTCAACAGAGGGTGATAGTGGCATGTGAAACTACAGTTAGTCGTCGACTTACGACTTACTCAACTTACGACCAAATCGTGTTACGATCGGTCTGTCGGAACCAATCGTGTCTTAAGTCCACGACTACCTGTATTCAGTTCGACCATATTTTTGACCGAATAAATTGGTACTGATTGGCAATCATTGATTGCTGTATCGGATAATCTTGTCTATAAAGCACCGTTTCCGAACCAAAAAATACCAAAAATGTTTTTTTTTCAATTCAAGAAAAGTAAAGAAGAGTGGATACACCAAACCAGAAAAGAAATTATATTTTTGAAAATTCCTCAAAACAAAAATATAACTAAATAAATCATAATTAATAAAGAAAAAAAATTTATTTATTACAAATATACCAAAAATTCATAACGAATGAAAAATGTAATAAATCACAAATTCGAATTTATATTCTTTTCTATTTAATTTATAAATAAGAGACAATTATGGATCAATCGCATTTTGTTATTTTTATAAAGAAATGATTTATTAATTGATTCATGTATTGTCATCGAGAGTACACATGAATATTTCAGTTCAGTTGGGTCGCGGGCACATATTTTCATTTCTGTAAATATTCTTTACATCCTTATTTTTTCTTTCATTCATAAATATACGAAAGTTTAGCGAAAGTGAATCCAAACCCAAATTTCAAAACATATTGAAAATTCTGGATCAGATATTTTCTCTTCTTTATTGATTCTTTCCTCAATCACTTCCCAAAACAATTTAGCTATCGAAGATTTGAGAAAAATCTCAAGACCATCAATTTAATAGTCGATTTTATTCAGACTTTAGTGAGTTACTAAATATTAACTTGTTCTTTTCTGTTTTAAACTCTTCCGTCTTAAACTAATCCCATGATTAAGACTAGTTTTTCTTCTTTCATCAAATCCAAATGAAATTTATAAAATCCTCATAAATATTATTATTGTTTATTTATTTTTCATTTTTTCATTTAATAAAATAAAAAAGAATAAAAATTCACAGGTTCTTATACTTATATATATATACACATATATATTAGGTTGGTCAAAAAATAATGGCGGTTTTTGAGCTTTATACTTTATTTATCTACTTTGATATGTATATAAGTTTAAATGCATTAGTGTTAGATATTATTTGAAATCTTATGC
>MQRK01240864.1:18200-36937 GCA_001938485.1 Girardia tigrina | reverse complement strand
TAATTTTTAATTTTTAAAAATATTTAATAGCAAATTAACATAAAAATATTTAACCCTTTAAATTAAAAAAATAATAAACTATTCAGGCGAGATAAAAATTTTAAATTAACCCCTCATACGCATAAAAAGAGGTTTGAATGTAGAAGAGTTGCTCATATTAATTTTTTTAGGTTTAAATTACAAACAGTAACTTTGCTCGACTGTTTTGTTTTGTGAAAGGTTTCACTTTCTCATATTCATTTTTTGTAAATAACATATGTATAATTAAACAGGCTTGTATTATATTTATGCTTTAGGCTACAAAAGAAGCGCTTATAGCTTCAAAGGTACAACAGTCGGTGAGTGAAGCTGATAGGAAACTGTTCGCTTTAAATAATTACCGATCAGAAACTGTTGAAATGGTAAAATTAGCGACCAAAATTGCAGAAAAACGGGAAAATGCAGCAGATGAATTTTTGAGGGCAGAAAGAAGACATAAAAAGATACTAGATGAATTGGATTTTAAGAGACAAACATTAATTGACCAGAAAAAAGAATTGGAAACCCTTGAGGTTTGTGTTTAGGATTTGGTATTTTATAACTATAAAACATTTACACAAATGGTGAAACTTATTTTTAGTAAATTGTATAACTAAACAATTTGTTAAGATAAATATAAAGTTGTTAATTTTTAAAATCAGTGAAATTTAAATATGATACACGAAGGGAACCCCAAAAATTCGTGGAAAGAGTCAAATCACTGTTCCTGCATGTGTATTTGTTACAGTATTTTTGGATTGTGACGGGATTATTTTAATTGATTATCTCGCGAAATGGGTAACAATCAATATCGCCTATTACAGTAGTCTTTTTCAAAATGGTTTTCTTCAAGATCTAGCAAACAAACGTCATGAGAAATTATCCGCAACCTTTCTTTTGCAACAGAACAATGCGACTCCTTATACCATGATACTGATAGTAGATACCACCAAAAGTTCAAATGACAATCACTCCCTCATCTTCCGTATCCGCCAGATCTCGAGACGATCTATTTCTACCTATTTTCCGCGCTCATGAAATCGCTACGAGACTCCACTTCCTCGATATCAAGGAAATGCGGGCGGTCATCAAAAAATAAATCAATAATGCACCTAAAGAAGTACATGCGCTTACGAGGTGACTTCATTGAAAAATTTGACGGCGATTCGGAGGATGAGTAATATGTATAAATATCATTTTTCTTGGCTTCACCTATTTTTGTTAACAAACATTTGGGATGCCCCTCGTAGCTTTTATTTTTAGAATTCTCCATGTTCTAAGAAAGCATATTTATTTTACAGGATTCGCCAGTTTTGAAAAATAAAAATTTTATAATGTATTCATAGAATGGAAAAAAAACAAGTCTCTTTAGGCATCCAAATCACAGATACAAGGTTTTTCATTTTCCGTAATTGTTTGGTCATAGACTTTGAGTGAGAGTAACTATTGTAATATTAATATAAAGATCGTATTTTCATAACAATAATCCCCGAGCAACGCTTTCCATAAATTTATTAATTTTTTATGTTAAAAGAACACGTTTTACAGCTTGTTATAGAAGCTTCCAGTAAAGGGGGTTGCTTTTTCGACATTTATTTTGAACATTTCATTACATTTTTTAATTTGCCAGGTGATTTTTAAAATTTTTAAGTATTAATATTATTACTAATAAAAAAGATAGTACTATTTTTCTCATTAACAAGGGAAATCTATTTCAAACAAATTTTTATATTAAGTGAAAGAAAAACGATAGATTTTCTATTTTTAAACGAAGTTATTAATATTAATTATTCATTTATAATAATTATTTATTCCACAAATATGTAGAACCACTCATTTTATTATGATAATTTTGAAGAAACATCATAAACACGGCTGACGGCTGACATCAAAGTAAGATTCATTATGCAGAAAGAAGTAAAGAGGGAAATCTTCTTAGAAGACACTCACCAATGGCTTGCTCATATGCTCACATAAATGTAAACTAATTATTAATTTTCAAAACTCTGTGATTAATTGCTACAGGGAACATTTGGTACCGATGTAGTGAAACCTCCCCATAAGGTACACCCCATATAAGATGCAGCTCCATATAAGGTACGGAAATAATGTTTTTGTATTTCACTGCATAAAATGACCTGGAATCATCTCTACATGGGGTACACCACCATAAGGTACAGTTTCAAAAAGAAAATCATCAAAACTTTGTTATTATAACCCTTGTTTTTTATTTTAAAAATCATTTTAAATCATTATTAAAAATCATTTGTTTAAATAATATTTATTTAAAAGCATTTTGTTTAAATTTTAAAAATATTCTGGGGTCACACGGAAGATTGGCCTTTTTAACACCCATAAAAATGAGCAATTCCTCGAAAAAGATTGAAAGAAAAAATATAGATTTGAAAGCAAAGATAAAAATCATACAATTTGTCGAGAAAGGAAACAATATAAGGTTTGCTGCAAAGGAATTCGCTGTGTCGAAAGGCACAGTTCAAAAAGCATTGGAAAAGAAAGAAATTATAATGGCAGAGCTAGAGTCGGGAAGGTCGCTAAAAATAACAAGCATAATTAAACAAAGCGACGTGAACATTATTTTATGGAGATGGTTTGCCAATGCTAGATCATTGGCTTATCCAATAAGTGCTCCTATTTTACAAGAAGATGCGTTAAAAATAGCAAAAAAAATTGGTATTGAAGACAGGATATTAATGGCATCAGAAGGGTGGCTTCAAAAGTGGATGTCTAAAAATGATATTATAAGTTACAAAATTTGCGGGGAATCTGGTGCAGCTGATATTAAAACTGCTATAGAATGGAATTCAAATTTAATGTTGCGTTATGAAGATTATAATTTTGTCGACATTTTCAATATGGATGAAAGTGGATATATGTTCAGATTCTTATCGGATATGACATTGTCTAGATGTAGAGATATTTGTAAAGATGGAAAACATGCTAAAGACAGATTAACAATTGTTTTAAAATGTTCCGTATTGGGCGAAAAACTCCCTCCAATTATAATAGGGAAATCAAAATTACCTAGATGTCTAAGAAATATTGATTTGTCTAAGCTAAACGCTAAATATTGGTCAAGTTCAAAAGCCTGGATGACTAAAACCTTATTTAATTCGTATCTTAGAGAACTGGACGACTATTTTAAGAAAAGAAATAGAAAAATGCTTTTATTTTTGGATAATAGTCAGTGCATTTAATTGATCCTGAAAATAAACTAACAAATATTAAGCTAAAATTTTTCCCACCTAATTTAACCGGTGTGTTACAACCACTCGATGCTGGGATCATAAGGAGTTTAAAAGGCATATTGCAGAAAGTATCAGATTTGAAAATTAATAGAAAAAATGCAAGATAAAGTGCATGTATCTGAACTCGCAAAGAAAATGAATATTTTGATGCGATTAAATTTTTTTCTAGTGCCTGGAACGAAATAAAGCCTGAAACTATACAGAAGTGCTTTAAAAATTGTAGATTTTCAAAAAATACTGATATCACTAAATATGATTTAAATGAAATAGAAAATAAAGTGAATGAACTTGCCGAGATAGCAGAAAATATTAGGATAAAGGGTAAAAATTTGATATTCGAAGAAATCATACCAGAAGTTGAAATGCCGGCGGTTGAAAATTTATGCGACGCTATAATTGAATAGTTTTATGATGATTATCCTATTGAAGAAGATGATGTGATGTAACCCGAGAATGTGAAAATAAATAATAATATTAGGTTGGTCGAAAAATAATGGCGGTTTTTGAGCTTTATACTTTGTTTATCTACTTTGATATGTATATAAGTTTAAATGCATTAGTGTTAGATATTATTTGTAATCTTATGTCTAGCTGTATATTCCTATAACCATTATTAACATATTGCTGTTATTTTTTAGAATATTTACGGTGCTAAATTAATAATGGAAAAATTAAAATTCGAGCAATTTTGTTGTACGATTTTAAACTGGGTCGTAAAGCAGCAGAAACGGCTCGCAATATCAATAAAGCGTTTGGCAAGGGAACAGCTTCTGAGCGCACAGTGCAACGATGGTTCCGAAAATGTTCTGATGGAGATGAAAACCTTGAAGATGAAGAAGGTAATGGTTGTTCAGTTGCTGTGAACAACGACAATTTGAGGACAATGGTGGAAACAGACCCCCGTACAACAATCAGAGAACTAGCAGATGGGTTGGGCATTAGTCATTCAACAGTCCTGGATCATTTAAAACAACTTGGTAAAATCAAGAAACTTGATAAATGGGTTCTACATGATTTGAATGAAAATCAAAAGAACCGACGCTATGAAATTTGTTCTGCCAATCATCTTCGCAATAAAACGATCCATTTCTTGATCGTTTTGTTACCTGTGATGAGAAATGGATTCTGTTTGATAACCGACGTCGATCTGCACAGTGGTTGGACAAAGATGAAGTACCGAAACACTTTCCAAAACCGAAACTAACACCCCGTAAAGTTAGGGTGACAGTTTGGTTGTGTGATGTTTGAATCATCCACTATAGTTTCTTGAATCCAGGTGAAACAATCACAGCGGAGAGCTACTGTCATGAAATTGATGAAATGCATAAAAAATCGAAAACCCTTTGTCCGGGATTGGTCAATCGAAAAAGTCACATCCTTCTTCATGATAACGCTAGACCTCATATTTAAAAAGTGACTCTTCAAAAGCTTAATGAGTTGGGCTATGAAACCCTGCTTCATCCACCATATTCACCAGACCTCTCGCCAACGGACTTCTACTTTTTCAGGCATTTGTACAACTTCCTACGTGAAAAAATTTTCAAAACCAAAATGATACTTAAAATGCCTTCCAAGAATTCGTCGCTTCGAGAACCGATGCACTTTATGCTGATGGAATAAAACAACTTGTTGAATAAAACAATATGTATTGATGCCAACGGTTCATACTTTGATTAATAAAGTTTTGTTTCTGTGAATTTGTACGTCTTTGAAGTTTGTGTCCCAAAACCGCCATTATTTTTGGACCAACCTAATATCAATGCAATTCCAATATCTAATGACGAGGCAATAAATTGTTTGACGATATTAATAACTTATGCAAAAGAAAAACATATTTATGAAGGGGAATTAAATTTGTTAAAAATGAAACACGATGTTATTTCTCAACACAAGAAGAATTTGAAACAAAAATCAATTACAGATTTTTTTATAAAAAATAAATGTTGATTGATGATTTAATTGTTCCATTTTATTTTAAAATTTTACATCTTTCCTCTAAACGTTTAAAAAAATTATATTACTATCAATTGGTGAAATCTATTTATATTCCAAAAAAATATCAAGTGATTTTCTTGTAAAATTTAATAATTAGTAAATATAATATTTTTGATCTATAATTTTATTTAACATTGCTTTTTATTTCTAGAAAAAATTGCACTAAAAACTTTATTTTACATTCTATATGAGGTGGTACACCACCTCATAAGGTACATTTTCGAAAAATTTTCTTGACAAATAAGGTGTACCTTATGGGGAGGTTCCACTGTATATTTCGTCTAGTGAACAATAATTAGAATTTGTTAGAATGGATATTTTAAATCATTTTTTAAAAAATCGACGTAAGACATGTTACGATCACACTCTTTGATCATCTTCAGCAACTTTATTTGTGTTGTAATTTATTTTTATTTTATCAATATTTTATTTTAGTAATTTATTTAATTTTATAATAAATATGTTAATAATTTTTAAGAGAAATAATATTTCAGTTCAATTTTATTCGTCGATATTTTATTTTAAAGATATTTAAAATTGAGGATGCTTTACTTTTCCAATTTTTAATGTTAATCTATATCGTGGAATGTGAATTAAAAGTTCTTCTAGATCATAGAAATTTCACCTCTTGAAATTAATGAAGACTTTGTTCTATCTTTGCAACATTTGCAGCGATCAACAATCTTGCTCGATATACTCGATGACGATTTGTCTTTCAATTTTGCGAGTTTTTACACCCGTGACAATTAAATTTGTACACAAGATAAGCTTTCACTAAATTCTTAGTTTTGGATTTCACTGTGTAGTAATTTCTTACTTTGGATGTTATGGACACTATTTTAACATTATTGATAGTTTTGGAAATGTTATTCTTAAATCTTCTGAAACTTGAATAGGGAATTTGTTTTTAATTTTACTTCGTTCCCTTCATCCTCTTTCTTGGTTTTATTAGTTTGGATTCAATCAATATTTTTTCTATTTGTTTTTTTCTGGTACTTATTATTATGAAAACGTTTCCTAAGAATGTCAAGTCCATTATATGAACTTTCAAAGATTGAGGAAAGATTCCATATTCTAAGAATTTGACCCTTGATCAAACGATCTTTATATCACTTTTCACACTAAGCTTTTGATGTTGTATAAAGTCCTGTGTCTGTTTCCTTTCTGCACAAAAATATTGTTATTTACCATTTATTCTTTTAACAAGAACATTCAAAAGTGGGAGAATATTATTTACCTTCAATTCTGTTTTCAAGTTAATATTATCATTAATAGAATTCACAAAATTCAGAAAAGGTTATATATTGACTTTGTTTTTTGAAAATTCTGAAAATATCATGCCCATATCTTTTATACACTGGTCTTTTCTCAGTTTATGCATCCATGTGACTTTCAATGAACTGCATAACAATTGATGCCAATTTTAGAGCAAGAAGTGAATCCATCGCTACACTGTCTTTCTGAATGTACCATTCCTTATTATAGAAAATAAAAACATTATTATTTTACTAGAAATAGAATTCACGTTGAATTGCACAATTAAAGCTACCACAGGAGTATCACCAACAGAAATGATATTTGGTAAAAAGGTAAACATTGGTGGAAAGTTACCAAGAAACAAAGTTCTGGAAAAAAGAGCACAAAAACGATAGAGACAAAGCAAATACTTCAAACTAGGGATAATTTACAGATAAAAAAAAGAAAAGGCAACAAAGGAAAATGATCGATACATGGGTCCAACCACATTTAAAAACCGCAGGCATGAAAGAAGTTATGAATTAAAGTTAGAAGATGATATAAATTTTATTAAGAATGTGGAATGGTTAAAGCCATTTAAATAGAGGGGGATGTTTAAATGTTTGAATGTTGGATGTGCTTGAATGTTGTGTTTTGATTTAGGATTGTAACTCTCCTACCAGATGGCTAATCAAAATTGTAATAAGTATTATTTTATTCTGACATACAACTCACAAGAGTTTCTTGACATTTCATCTGTGTTAGAATGTTTTTCATCTTTCGTGTATCCCATTCGCATAGCCAAACTCATAAGAAAATTTATCTGTCTGAAATTGTGGAGTTATTAGGTTTTTTGAATTCAACATAAAACTAATGGCTTTGTGATCAGTTCTCAGTAAAAATCTTTTACCGTACAAGAAATGTTTAAAATGTTGCAGTAAATAATAAATTACATCCAACTCTTTTCTCGCAACACAATATCCAAGGTCGTGTTTGTTCATTTTTTGTGATCCATACGCAATCGCTCACTCTCTTCCACACGTATCTACCTGTGGTATCAATGACCTGATTGTATCGTAACTTATATCCATATACAGTAAAAATTCATTCTCAACATCGGGGTATGCCAAGATCGGAGTTTTAATAATTTTTTCTTTTAATTTTCGACAAGCTTCCTCGCATTCTTCCGTTCACATTATTTTTTCGTCTATATTCTTACCACAAACCCTTCAATACTTTTGAGTATTTTGCATAATCTTTTAATAATTGTCTAAAGTTATTCGTCTGACCGAAGAAACTTCTTAAATGTTTAATGCATGATGTGTTCTGATTTTTTTTAATTGCATCGATTATTGTTTGATCTGTTTCTATGTCATTCTTGCTGACAATATATCCAAAACCTTTGTTTCTTTCTATCACGAATTGACAGTTTATTCTTAAACCTACTTCTTTAATTTTCTTCAGTACATGTTTATTTATATTTAAAATGTTCTTCTTTATTTTGTGCAAAAATCAAAATATTGTACAAATATACTACTGCTTCTTTCAAATTCAAGACTCCTATAACTTTGACCATTAGCTCTTAGAAAGTTACTCTATTCTTGCAGATATTTCCGATCTTCTGTCAATTTCGTCTAAATCTGACTATTATTTTTTCTTTGTCGCATATGTCGTCCGTTCTCTATATCTTTGATTGACATAATCTCTTCTGTCGTTCCAACAATTTCTATTAATGTTAAATTTCCGTTGGTCACGTTCTTAAAACCTATTTCATAACATAGTGTTCGTAGGTGTCGTCTTCTTTAACAGTGGCCACACTTAACGTTTATACATTCCCATCGAATAAGTCCGTCTTATTGGAATGTCAAAATAATAATTTATCTGACTTTACAATTGCTTCTTGTATTTTCCATTTTAATTTCGTCGTTCCGTGGTTTTGGTGTTCTTTTATTTTCCACAGTTTTCTATTTATTTTCTTTCCTTGTGTTATATGCCACTTTCAGTGTATTCCTTTTCTTTTTACATAATTCATACATTCCCATTTGTCTTTTTTTCCATCTCATCCACCTTTTCATGATAATCATATTTGAATGAGGAAATCATACTACCTTTGAAAATATTGATCCTTTAACTATGTTTTATATTTATTATGGGATATCTTTTCTATCGTATCTATAATGTTCTCTAAAATTTAATATATAATCCATACGCCTTTGAAAATTGTAAAGTTTTAGCACCTATATTGTGATACTAATCTATTATCTAAGAACGATTAGAATACACCAAGACGATTATTAATTCCTTAAAGCATAAGAATTATTTATAATGTATGAGTGTTATTATATCTTTCAAATGACAGTAAATATATAAAAATAATCACAAAACATATTCAATATCATTATAAAATATAAGGATATCTATTCAAATTTAGGCCCGGGCCACTGTTGTAGCCAGGTTATACAGTGATATAAAGATGGAAAGAAACAAATGTGTGGCGTTACTTCAATTAACTAACCAAGCTCATCTAGAGAATAAGGAAAAAATCAAACTTCGGCACAATGAGCAAGGAATAATTTTTAAAAAACTTGTTCAGAAAGAAAGAGATATAATTGCGCTAAAGAAGGAAATTGTTGGAATAATTATTATTCGAGATAGTACACGGTAAATAGTATATTATATAAATATATAAATATATATATTATACTTAGAATATTCTATTATATCATTTATTACATTTATTATTAGTTTTAAAATATTATCAGATTTTAAAATATTTTAATATTTGCACAAGTACGTATAAAGTCAGTAATATTCACTTATGTCACATTTAGATATGAGTAGTTTAATTGAATATTACTTAAAAATTACTCAAAATACGAAAATAAGTTGAACGCCTTTAATCATGATATTTAATCATTAAAATCAAAACAAATTAAAAGATTTATTAATCCGGAAATTGTACAGTTTTATTTGACCCGAACCATTTTGAAATGATCGTATTTCTTTAGGTTTTTATGTGAAATTGTCATATTTTACAGTAGCTGAAACGACAACGATCGTAGTCACCCATACTAATTTCTTAAACTTTTAATTCCATATTGAAATGATGGGATTTTTGTACGGGTCTCCTAGACCAGACCATAATGTCGTTGTTACATATTTCTATTATGCTGACACCGGCTAAAGGAATAATTTGAGCTATAAATTTAATTAATTTAAAATCGATTAATATTGATTTGAATGATAATTAATTTTAATACTACCGTGTTTCTCCAAATATAAGACATCCCCCGTATAAGACATAGTATTTTTAAAAAAAATTTATTTGATAATTTCAAAAAAAATGTGTAAATTTTAAAAATTGTTTTACAAAATTTTTTTTTAAAAGTAACTTTAAATTAATCATTTTTCATCCCCTCGTGAACCAAAAAAGAAAGTTACATAGTAAAGTATAAAATAGATGTCGTGGATTATTTTATGGAAGAAGATTATATTTATGTTGAATAATAAATTTATTTGTGAGTTTTTTTTCTTATTTTTTCTATTTTTTATTTCTAATTTCGAAAATGTGCTAGTATAAGACCTACTGGTATTTTTTCCATCAAAAATAAGACAGTGTCTTATATTTTAAGAAACAAGGTAATTTAATATTTATTAGTAATCTTCAATCCGGATGAAAATTTTTTAAGAACAAATTTCATGCATTAAAAAATATATAGACTAAATATTTCTATGATTTCCCTGTATATAAATGCAAAAATAATGATTATGCAATCGATTGCATGAAATCATGCTAATCAAAAATTCTCAATAAGCTGGTTGAGACTGCCGATTGAACATTGATTTTAGGGCAGCGTGACCTAAATAACAATGCTTCACACGATACATTCCAAACTATCACTTTCATAATTATTAAAATGCTTACAAAGAATTTTGAAATTATAAATATTAAAATCACATTTACATTGTTTTCTAAGTTCTGCAATACTACTCTTACTCTATTTTCGATGTACTTGATTTCGTTTACAGAAATGACGGACAGTCTATCCAATGTATGTGGCATCGCACCCATTACATTTAGATTCATAAACAATATCAGAACAAAGTCTAAATATATTGAATGTGGTTGCCATGTGAGTCAATATATAAAATATATACTAACATAAATTTGAACCCGTTTCAAAAATATATTTATTCATCAAAATTAGTTTAAATAAATATATGGAACCACATTTAATTACTTTTAAATAACTTAGTATATTTTTGAGTGACAATAACTTGTAATAATAATATTATTCTAAAAACTATCAACATTTTCTTTCTTCCTTTATCAATTAATAGAACTCATCTTTTGTTTCTTGTCTTTACGGAATTACTTTAACTGCTAATTATTCGATATTATAAAGAATAATTTAGATTAATAAAAGATGATAAATGTGAAAATATTCGGACCAAAGTTTCATTTTCAAGAAAAGTATTTCTTCATATTAATCTAATTAATATATTATAAATTTCACGAAATAATATAAAAATATAATTAATTTATTCATTATTTAGTTACATATTTTATATTTTAAATTAATCATCCCATTCCATTTGTAATTAGATGAAAAATAGTTATATTTCTTATGCTGGAGTTATCAAATAAATATAATATTTTATAAATTTCAGATAACCAAAGTGCGGTTGAAGTATCATTTTGGTTGTGAAATATTAATCATAAAATGTTTTACAAATAATGAGTTGTACAGAGCAAATGAAGACAAATAAAAGATAATAAGACAATTTATCAAACGAAAATGTATCGAAAATAGTTCACTGACTAGTTTGTATAATTATTGAAAATTTATGAATAATTTATTAACCAAATATATCGATTTTAAATATGTTTTTCACGAAACGCTTTATTATATTCTATTATAAAATCAATTTTTTAAAATATTTTATTATATATTAAAGATAGTGTAAATAAAATAATATGTAATTAAATAATTAATCTTGATGATTTTTAAATATTTAAAATATTTTTTATCATCACATTTTCTTATCTTTCCTTTTATTAATATAAATATTTAAAAAATTATGACAAATTATTTTTAAAAATCAAAAAACGTTCGTCAAAATATATTGTGATTAATTGCGGCGTCCTCATCAGACTAAATTAACAATGATTTATTCGCATTTATAATATAAATTACACAATGATTACGTAAACATTCCTTTGATAAATTTGTAATAAAATCTTCATTATATTTTTTGATGAATTCTAGGAATTTCCAAATTGACGGATGTTAATTAAATTACGTTATTATGGACTTGTTCGTTCTTTATAAATAATTTAATTATTTAATTTTTTCACCTCATTTTTATACAACAATATTTTTTGTACTAAAAATATTTTACACCAAATTTTATTATACCTAAGATTTTTTATACCAAAAGTTTGGGTACCCTTCAATGTGTTCCGAATCTTTCACTTATCTCTTAACAACGACGAGAGAACTTATGCCGATAGTTTAATACACAAAATACCAATCCATTGTTTCTTCCTTCAATTCTCTTTACATATGAGACAACGTTGGGAAAAAATGGAGTTACAAATTTCTATAAACTTTTACGTTTGGACCTTTTAAAAACCTCGTGCTATAGTTAATTAATTGTAAGGTGAAATTGTAGGTGGCTGTCTAGTAGGTCCATATTTTCTCAAAGGACGTCTTACAGGTACGGTCAACAAGGACTATCTTCGGAAACCTCTCCAAGACTTATTATCACACGAAGACAGATGTGTTTTAGCATCATAGAGTTCCAGCACATTTTAGTTTCATATGTCAGATAAATACATAACGGAGAACCAATTCCATGGTCTTCTCGTTGACCCAATCTCAATTCTTTAGATTTTAATGTTTGAGGGAACATTAAGCAATGTGTTTATTTATCAGATAAACCAAATATAGAACTCTTCACCAACATATCATTGATAGATCTGAAACTATTCAACATAGTCATCGAATATCGGAAAGGCTGAGAAAGTTCATGATTCTTCTAGTGCATGTATTTCTAAAAGACGGAAGAGCACATTTAGAACATTTATTATAACTTTCTGATTTTATGACACTTTCATGCTGATAATGTTTAAGTTTCATTAATTTATATATTTTTGTATTTTGTTGTAATGTACCAGTTAACCCGTCAAATGATATTTTTTATTTATAACTTATATTACTTGCAAATGAAAGATATATGGACTTATGTTTATATGATGTTTTTCTTTTTTGATCTAAGGAATCTGTCCCTAATGTTTGTAAAAGTATTTTTGAATCATCTTGGACCATACTTTGACATAAGGTACTAGTTTGTAAAGTTATATTTCTTCTGATTTTTAGCAGATTTTAAGAAATTCGAATCCGGTTTTTTTCTGAAAATGCCTGACAAGTGTCTTTTATGTTAAAATATGTAAAAGTTCATTTCTCATTATGTCTACAGAGCATTTGTTAAACATAATCCTACCAACAAGTACTATCATTTCAGAGGCTAGTGTTGTCACACTCTGTACTGCAGTTATTGCACTGGTCCATTCAAATTATATACTTTTCTGTAAGATTATCGTAAAAATTGTAGATTTTTTTCCATATTTATTTTATTACACTGTTTTTGATATTCAATACATAATATTTATTAATATATATTATGTTTGCATATCGTCATATTTTTTTATGTTGGTAATATAACAGAAATAAAGTACATTTGCTGTGCTTTATTTGTACAAAAAGGACAAAAATTGAGCATCTTAATTAAAAGACCGTCCTTGCAAAAGAAACTTCATTGATATATTTTGGTTTGAGGTATAATTATTTAAAATTAGGGTATCAATTTCGTACCATTCTTTTTTATTATTGATTTAGTTATGTTCGCCGTTAGAAAGACTGGAATATGACTGTATAAGGGGTGCTTAAACGGTCGATTGCAATCGACTGGTCGATCGCGACCAGTTTTTAAGTCGATGGCATACGTATTTATAAAAAGTATTTTGGATATGTTTTTACCAATTTTTTCTTCAACATCAAAATAGTACTAGTTGTATCTTTACGATTAATAAATCCATATAAACTTTTATGAAATTTGTATTTTATTTTTATCCAATGACTATATTCTAATCCAGGAGTGTTCAAACAATTGATGATTTAGGGGCGGAACTATACTATCGCCTGTCCCCGCAAGGCGAGACGGGTCTACAGCAGCTCATTCCAAAGGTCAGAAAGTGCTTTTCCACGGAGTGGGAACAAAATTTGTACCAGTCGATCCACTTGCCGCCTAATATTTTTATAATCGATCGCAAATGGTTTAAGTCTGAGCACCCCTGCTTTATAATAATGCTGACATCTACTGGAAACAATTCATAATCATGCCTGGCCATACGCTCGTATAAACGTTTAAACATCCTATTTTGCCTTCATTCTATTTCAATTGTTCTCAACAATAAGTTTATAAATTATTTTATTTGAATTATTAACAAAATATTAAAGCGTTTTATATTTTGGAAATATTCTAAGAAAAATAATTTTAACTTAACAAATTCTTATATTTTTAAAAAAAAATAATTAAATAAATTTTCTTTAATATTTCATAAAAATAATTAAAGAAGTCATAAATTAACATTGAGAAACCTCTTTATTATTTCTTTAAATTATTTATGAATTATATTTTAATGTTTTTTTATATAATTAATATTTTTTAACAATTTAACATTAAATATTAATTGTACTTCACTTAATTAATTTTAATGAATTTTTTGCCGTAAGATATTTATTTTATTCTTTGTTTTTATAAATCAATGAATCTTCAAACATCATATAAAAATTTTATAAAAAAATAAATAAAATTTATCGTATAAAAATAAATCTTTTCTGCGACTTCTTCCTTCAAACGATCGTCATTCTTCTCGTCGTTTATTATCAAATTTTTCTTTTCGTTCTAAATTTAATTTTCCAAAAATACGAAATTCAATTACAATTAATTTTCGTTTTTATTCATATATTTATTTCTACATTCATCTACTATGTTGCTTTACGGAAAAATCTAAAGGAATTTTATACTTAGAGTACAGAAAAGTTCTCCGATTTTATATTTTACTATATTAATTTAATTTTCTTTAACAGAGATGCTTTTGAATATTCTCTTTGGCGAATGATGAGTATTTTTGGATATAAATTTACAGTACATTTCATTCTTATAGAAAATTGTATTAGAATTTTGTCTGAGTCATATATTCAATTCGCCCCAACAATTATATTTTAAATAGTAACTTATATATAGTTTGATATGTAAGAATAAGAATGTTAGGAAAAATTACTCGAATCAAAGATATTGAGACCGGCCGACGTACACAAATAGGAATTATTCAGTAGCGGAATTTGACAAATTAGATGATGAATTGTATGGAAGAGATGTCTCTTCAAGACGGGGCTATACCGAAGAAACCAATAGAAAAGAAAATTCTAAAAGACCGGAATATCCCAGAGGTTACAGAAAATTCAGATATATTAAAAATAGCAAAGTTTGACATAAATTATAAAAAATTGAAAGGACGGCCAAGTGTAGAATTTCGTATAAAAGATAAAAAGGTTCAGTGTCTTTTAGATACAGGAGCTCAAGTGAATGTCATTAAAGCGGATTTAATCAAAAGTATGAAAAATATTCAGATTAGAGAAACAAGAAAGCGTATTCACTGTGCGAATGACTCAGAACTTGTAAACTATGGAACTGTACAATTAAAGGTGATAATAGAAAGGGTACAAAAACAATAGAGTTTTATGTTGTCAAAGAAATAGATCCGGAAATGATTGCTGGTATAGATTTTCTGGATAAATTTGGAATAAAACCGAAGAAAGAAGTATCAAATATCGATAGCATATTGGCTATTAGAGATAGCCCTTCTGATGAAGATAGATTGAAAAGAATAAGAGAATTGTACAATACTTCAAGTGAAAATGAGCTAATGGAACTTTTAACAAAGTACAGACAATATTCATGGCTGATAAATGGGATATTGGAAAAACTTCGTTAACCAAACACAAGATTGAAACGCATGGAGAACCAGTACTGGTAAAACCGTATAGACAACCGAAACATTTTGAAGAGAAACTAGATGATATTATAAAACACTTTGAAGAAAACGATATTATCGAAAAGTGTAGTTCTCCTTGGAACTTTCCTTTAGTATGTGTTTGGAAAACAGAAAAGCAAGATATTCGAGTATGTGTAGATTTTCGTCAGTTAAATAAAATAACCATCAGACCAGCGTTTCCAATGCCAAATGTAGACGATATTTTGAATACACTAAATGGGGCCAAATACTTTAGTACTATAGATTTGGGAAACGCTTACCATCAAGTAGAATTAGAAGATGAATCAAAAATTAAGACGGCATTCTCAACAAAGTACGGTCAATACGATTTCAAGAGAATTGGAATTGCTACGGCCCCAGCAACTTTTCAGAAGCTAATGGTGAAAGTTTTGGGAGATTTGAATTGGAAAGAAGCAGTCGTGTATTTGGATGATATTTTAATTTTCGTAAAAGATAAGAAAGAACATTTTCAAAGAGTATTGCGAAGATAACGTATTTGAGAAGATTAAACAATCAGGTTTGAGAATAAATCTGAAGAAATGTCAATTTTTAGTAGAAAAGACTAAATTCTAAGGATATATCATAAGTAAAGATGGTATTGAAACAGATAAATCAAAGATTGTCGCGATAAGCAAGTTTCAGAGCTCATCATGCATTAAAAATTTACGAAGCTTTTTGGGCTTGACAAATTACTACAGAAAATTTATAAAGTATTACGCAAGATATGCAAAAGTATTGGAAGGTTTATGTGGTAAAAATAAGGATAAGAAACTGATTTGGACTAAAGAATGTGATGAAACTTTTCAAAAACTAAAAGACAGAATGATTAAAACTCCAATTTTGGCATATCCTGATTTTGCCAAAGACTTCATACTTGATACAGATGCAAGTTTTGATACGATAGGGGCAGTGTAATCACAGAAAGACGAATGTGGAAGAAAAAGGGTGATTGTGTATGGATCACATAAAATGAATAAACATGAACTAGGCTATTGCATTACAAGGAAAGAACTACTTGCAATTTATTATTTCACACAGCATTTTAAACATTTCATGTATGGAAAAAGATTTTTGTTGTGAACAGATCATAAAGGTTTTACGTTTATGATGACTACAAAGAACCCTATCACACCACAGTTCCAAACATAAATAAATTTTCTGAGTAGTCTTGACATAAAAATTGAATATCGAAAAGGTGAAAAACATTCAAATGCTGATGCACTGTCAAGAAATTCGTGCGCACTATGCAAGCAGTGTCATCATGCATGAAGAGGCCAAGAAAGGAAAGATTAAAACAAGAATACTGGTATTAAGTGAAGAATCAGATGGTTTTAAATGGCAGAAGAATAATAATGAAATAAAACAAATAATCGAGGACATAAGTAAAGGTAGAACAAGAAAATGTGCATTAAAGAATGATATCGTCATAAATCAAGATAATAAATACTGGATCCCAAAGGCAGAACGAGAAAATTTTATTGAAGAAATACACAAATTGTTGTGTCATGAAGTTTGTATAAAGGTCTATAACTACCTCTGAGATGATTTCGACATGGAAAATACGAGAGTAAGAGTAATGTTGCAGAACATAGGAAAAAATGTAAATGTGATGTATATATTAATAATTTCAAAATTCTGTGTAAGCGTTTTGATAGTTATTGGGAGAGAGTGTCCTGTGAAGCATTGCCCATTAGGTCACGTTGCCCTAAAATCAATGTTCAATCGACAGTCTGAACGAGCTTATTGAGAATTTTTGATTAGCATGATTTCATGCAATCGATTACATAATCATCATATTTGCATTTATTTACAGGTGAATTACTTATTAATCAGTGACCTGAAGATGACGGTTGATCCGTCGAAATATATTGTCTTGAAATATATTTTTTAATGGATGAGTGTTGTTTTTAAATAAAATAATTTAATTATAAACAATTGTAATTATTGGGTTCGAGATAAAAATTAGAATTCATGATACAACTTTTTTATTAATACAGCAACATAACAATTTTAAACAAATTTATGGGGAACAATATTTTCAATTTGGATACACCAGATATCAATATTTTAATTATAAATATAAACATATACCGATTTTAATTTGTGAATAATTATTTTTTTATGGATTTTAAAGTTTTTATATAAAATTGGAAGTTATTTAATTTTTGCAATTTTATCTTAAATTATTTTTTTTATTAATACTTTTTCAAAAATTTTCGTTTGTTTATTATTTTACAATTCCATTATTTGTATTTTATTTACTCATCCATTTTAATTTATTAATAAAATAATTCTTGATTCTTGAAAACTTTCGTTAAAACTTAATTCTTGATTTTAAACTTAGCTCTAATAATTAATTTTTGATTTTGTTAAAAAATAAACTTTAATTATTTATTACAATTTAATTAAAAAACACTTGTTTTTTATTTTAACTTAGATTTAAATTTTATATACTGTATTTTAATTATGAGTCTTGTGAAAGCAAGTTTAGTATTTCAAAAATATAATTTGATTAAAGCTTTTTTTATATAATTATTGGACATGTTTCGATGTTTACATACATCATCATCAGCAATTTTCGGATGTTTAGTATATAAATATTGAATTGTTTAAATGATACAATTTTAACATATATATTTATTTTAAAAGGTAACGAAAAAATTAATTATTATTATTTATCAAAGTATTATCGGGTAATAATGGCAAAAGGAATATTTTAATTAAAAATTTTAAGTATTGAAATAACCTTACTTTGTCAATTCTGAATGTTAATTGATTGGTTGTAGTGTCTTATTAGTAGAGATTCACAAAACTGTCGTTCTTAATGTGAACCCTTTTGCAGAACAGAAAAATAATCTTTTGAAATGGATAAGGTTCTATCCTTACAACATAACCAGTGATCAAGAACCTTACTCGATCGACTCATTTGTGAGTGCTCGCTAATCCGGGTTTTGAGATGACGATTTGTCTCTCCGATGTTTCGAGTTTTGACACCCGTGACAATTAAATTTATATACCAGATTAGCTTGCAAATCACAAACTGTTTTCGATTTGTTTGAGAGGAAACTTTGAACTTTGGATGTGACAGAGACTACTTT